>MU624558.1:0-58487 GCA_025349905.2 Blastocladiella britannica
GGCCTCCTTCGGGCACTCCGCCGCCGCCGCATCAAGCTCGCCTCTGCTTCGGACGACGCCAAGTCCGCAATCAAGAAGGGTATCCTTGCCGAGCTCGACACGATTCAAGAACTTTGCAATCGGCAGTGGAAGGCGCTACTGGCCGAGTGTGAAGAGCGTGGCGGCAGGAAGCTGACGCGCAAAAGGCGAAGTCAGTGGCCAAGATCATGGCGGCCGAGACGGCTGCGGCCAAGGCGGCGGCGGCGTCGCTGTAGATTTTGTTTAATTTTTTTTCCCTTTTCTTTCCCGGTGCCAAAAACGGTATCCAGTCTCTGCTACGCCCTTGCGTCCATATAATTGGATGAGATCGCTGGTGAGATGGAATTCAAAAACCACTCAGCTGTGTCTATTCCACATGCATCTCGCTTCAAACACCACTAAAAATGATTCGTCGCAACTTGATTACCACAGCTGCAGCTACAGCAGCCAAACAACACAGGAACAGTTCTAAAATGGCATTCGTGATTGGTCTCGGCAACCACGGCACGCAGTACCGCACCACCCGCCACAATGTCGGCGCGCTGTCTCTCGAACTGCTCGCGTCCGAGCTGGGACTCTCGTGGACAACAAAGTCTGGCTATGACCAGGCCATTTGCTCCCGCGCCGCGCTCAACGACCTTGTGGGTAATGTGCCACCACCACCCACTGCCGACAGTATTGCGTCTGTGGACGAGATTCGTCTCATTCGCTTGCGTACATTCATGAACGTGTCGGGCGCCAAGTTCCGCAATCTCTGTCCGTATACGATGCATTTAATTGAGCGTGAATGGACTCAAGTATTCACAACAAATGACAATAGTACGCGCCGAATCCATTGCAACATCTGCCTTCTCGTCCGAGCCAGCGCCTGGCCCACCATTCTTGTTTGTGCATGATGATCTCGACAAGCCCCCAGGGACCCTCACGTTCCGCGTCCAGGGGTCTGCCGCCGGCCACAATGGCATCCGCTCCGTGCAAGCGCTGCTCGGCACGGACAAGTTTGCGCGCATTCGAGTGGGCGTGGGCCGCCCAAGCGATCGCAATGATGTGGCAGATTATGTCCTGCACTCCATGCCTGGAAAGGAGCTTCAAACATTCAAATCGGACATTGCACCTGCCGTCTGGGGTATGATGGGCGACTGGCTGTCAAATTTGGAGCGTGGCCTCCAAGTAAAGGTCCCTGGGACGATCAAGGTGTAATTTTTTTAGTGTAATAGATACCCATTGTAGAAAAATCCATGTCAATCAGCAGCATTCCCATGTGTCGCCACCTCTCTGTGGAGGCACATCTGCAGAAATACACAAAAATGCTCAAAATGACCGGTCCAGACACTGCTCCAAACTCCCGCTCCTCGTCCCCCCTGCGCAAAAAGTCGCCCGGATCGGATATCCCTACCCTGGCTCTCGCCGATCGCGTCGACATTGCCTTCGAAAACATTGAATACAACATCACGATCGGCACTGGGAAAGAAGCATTTGACAAGCCCATTCTCAAGGGAGTGACCTCACGCTTCCAGGCCGGCAAGCTCACTGTGATTCTCGGAGCTTCCGGAGCAGGCAAGACGTCACTGCTGAACGTAATTGTATGCATGTTGCATATTTTTTTAATGATCTTCAACTTTTTCTCAACCTGAAATGCAATGCAGGCTGGCGAGACCAAGATCGGCAAGCTCTCGGGGAAGCTACTTCTCAATGGCCAAAGCTCGACTGGAGCTGCCATCAAATCCATTAGCGGGTACGCTTTTTATATACATGCTGTGATGTGAACCTCCCAACGAACGAGAAAAAAAAGATCAGGTTCGTGCACCAAGAAGATGTGATCCTCGGCACCATGACGGTACAAGAGGCCGTCGGAATGTCGGCCAAGCTCCGTCTCCCGCACACGCTTTCCGAGGAGGATCGGATCCACAAAGTGGACGAAATCATCACGATGCTTGGCCTGGCCGAGTGCCGCACCTCCACCATCGGTACGGCAACGATGAAGGGTATTTCCGGGGGACAAAAGAAGCGTGTCGCCATGGGCATGGACTTGATCTCGAACCCCTCGGTCGTGTTCCTGGACGAGCCGACCTCTGGCCTAGACACGTACACCGCCTATGCGGTCGTCAAACTGCTCAAGGAGCTCGCCGCCTCTGGACGCACCGTGATTGCCACCCTTCACCAGGTTCGCATTTTTTATACTGGCCAAGAATGACTTGATACTCACACAATTTATAAACAAAACAGCCCTCGTCAGAGATCTTCCACATGATTGACGAGCTCTGCATCATGTCCGCGGGATGCATCATGTACTCGGGCCCGGCCGAGGTGTCCGTCGACTACTTTGCGCGCACAGGCTACCCGACCCCGACCTTCAGCAACCCTGCTGATTTCTTCTTCATGGAGATTCTCGGCGCCGGCGTGGGATCCATCGAGAACGCTCCCTACACTGCTGAAGAACGCGTGCCCAAGTTGCTCGAAGTTTGGCAAAAGTCTCCCGAGAACGCGATCATTCTCAACGAGATTTCGCACCCGTCCCGCACCGACGGTATCACCAAGAACAACCTCAAATACGAGTCACGCTTTGGTACGTTTCATTCATTTGGTTTGACTTTATTGAATGTGAGTTGACAACAAGGGTCAATCTCGTCACAGTTGATCAATTTCCGGTCCTACTCAACCGCGCGCTGCGCAACGCCCTCCGCAACAAGCTCATCATCAAGGCCAAGATAGCCCAATCAGCCTTCCTTGGGGTCCTCATGGGTTTGGAAAGTGACTCACTCCATTTTCCTTCGTGTCCGGTCGAGAAGAAGTGATACTAACCACAAATTGTTTAAAACATTTGACAGATTTATCTCAACACCAGCTCCAAGTCGCTCTCGGCTCAGGTCCAGAACCGTTCCGGAGTGCTCTTTTTCATCGCCATCAACATGGTCATGTCCAATGCGATGGGGATCCTGTCGGTGTTTGCCTCCGAGAAGCAAGTTTTTGAACGCGAGTTTGGCGCCGGCTACTACTCGCTCCCGGCATTCTTCCTGACCAAAGTCGGTGTTGAACTGCCTTTCCAGCTGACCATTCCGGTTTTCCTCGTTGCGATCCTGTACTGGATGGTCGGACTGCAAAACAATGCGCTCAACTTTGTGATTATGGCTGCTTTTGCCATTGTCATGTCGCTTTGCGGCACTGCAATCGGGACCCTTGCCGCCTGCGCATTCAACGAGCTCGCGGTCGCATTGGTCCTAGTTCCTATCGCACTTTTACCACTGAACGTGTCCCCGTCCCTGTTCTCGTACCCGGCGTACTTTTTGGATTTCTAACTTTTTCGAAAATTTCCAAAAATAGGATGATCTTCTCCGGCCTCTTCGTCAACACTGGCGACATGTACGCGTGGCTCAGCTGGATCAAGTGGATCAGCCCAATGCATTACGGTTTCGTCGGAATGGCCAAGAACGAGTACACTGGCCTGGTGATGTGCGACCCCAACAACTCGGCCAAGTGCATCAAGGGTGAAACGGTCCTTACCAATCTCGGATTCGATGACGAGGGGTCGATCCTGCTCAACTTTTTGATTGTGCTGGGCATTTGGATCGTGCTGCTTATCCTGTCCTACTTTGCCCTGTGGCGTGTCGTTTCCAACACCAAGCGCGTCGATTTCGCGCCGGCCAAGGACGGCAAGAAGGCGAGCATCGTTGCGCCAGCTCTGACTGCCGTTACTGTGCAGTGATGTGGTGTTTGACCCTTACTGATTTCCATTTTTTCCCTTGCCATCCGACCGGGAACCGTTGCTGATTGCCCTTGCGTTGCTCCACAAAATATATGGACTTTTTGGCCAATACAATGCACGTGAATCAAATGAGAGGCTGAATCGCTGCTTGGTCCGGCATTTGAACGTGGCCACACGAACGACGATATTTCTTTTGCCACAAGGACCTCGGCAAGGATATGAAGGGTTGAAAGAATACATTAATACGGATTACATTCAAATATTCCAAGGCCCAAATTGCGAGCTGGTGGTGAATACGGCGGCAATCAGCGACGCGCGCGCCAGACCAGGCATGTCGGACGGGAAATCGGTCTGCCACAGCCGTAGCGGTGACAGCTGAGCCAGCTCGGCCGGAGTAGTGACGCACGATACCTGGCGCCAGAGCTTGTGCATTCGTCGAATCTTCCACCGCAGCACGTACACCACAAACATGCGCGCCCAGACAATTTCGAGCGCGCTTCCGAGCAGCAAGAGGCCCGGGTACAGTGGCGAAGTGTGCAAGACCATTACCACCGGCATTGTGGCCCGCGTCCACCCGTGCACCAGGCCAAAACAAAGCGCAACGCACACTACCGCCACGGTGCGCGACACCAATGTCTGTTCGGAGCGCGTGATTTGGTTGGCGAGGTCGGTGTGTAGCTTGCGTAGGATCGGGACCAGTGATCGTTGTCGTTCGAGCACTGCTGCCGCTGTCGACGATGCGGCAATCAACGTTGCGGTATTCAGAGGTGCAGCAACAACAGTCGAAATCCCCGAGAGACTCTTTTTTCGTGCGTTCTTCGAGTGTTGCCGAACCAGTGCGCTCCCGGACTTGACGGATGCATTCGACAATGAGGACACGTCCGAGCCCGTGTCTTTGTCGGTTGACGGCACCACCAAGTGACGAGTCGTGCTTGATAATGGCAAGCACCGGCCCAGCGACCACCAAATGCGCACATCGTCAAACATGCCAGCGTCCTTGACACTTGCCAGGAGCAAATTGACGGCCAGAAACGAGAATGCAAGTGTCGAGCTCGTGGAAAAATTGATGGTGGCCAGGAGCGACGCATATGCCTCGCCGAGCTGGTAATATCACTCCAGTCAATATACTGTAAAGCATATAAATAAAATGACGCACATACCTTCAAAAATATCAATGCCGTCAGCGTCGGCCGGCCAAAGACGTTCTGCGTCTGATCTTCAAAGATCACGATGGATCCGCCGAGCACGAGTCGTACAGCAGTGACCGTCAAGACTGCATTACGAGCCCCCCAGCTCGTTTGCAACGCCTGGCTGATGATCTTGCACAGAACCGGTGTCAAGTGCATGAGGCAGTAGATTTGTAGCGTGAATTCAAACGATTTTTTTGGTGGTGGCACGCCCGTCCGGTACTCGGCAAACATGACCGCAAACGAGGACAAAAAAGCAAAGAGGACGCAGCCGCCCATGGCAACGATCTGCCAGCCGCCCGGTGCAAAGTACGACGCTCCATACGACAGCATTGAAATCTGAACAAATGGAAATGCCGGACTCCAAACTTGATCCGGCACTGATCCCGGCGAGGACTTGTGCAGCCGGTAACTGACCACTTTGAGGACCAGGAGCGGAATATAGTTGGCAAATGCAAAGCAAATAAACCCGCCGAGCTGGTCAAGGAACTCAGTTGGCTGTACCAGATACACGATCCGTGGAGCAATGACGGCAATAACGCCAACAAAAATAATAGATCGGACTGCCCAGTGCTTGAGGCAGGCGCTGTACTGTACTTGGAAGGTGGTAATGAGCAAAATAAGGATGTGCAGCCACTTTGCGATCTCATAGTAGACGGTTCGAGGGTTCCGGAGGCGGGCATTGGCAGGCGGCGGCATGCACAACAGAGATCCATAGGCAAACACTGCCACGCTTGTCGTTGCGCATGTGAGCATGCAGAGAGCAAAGAATCGGATGAGTCCCATTATTTCCATCAGCAAGTCAAAATCGTGAAACGGATCCTTTTTCTATAAACAGAACCCCCATTTCTGAACAGAAACCAATTTTTTGAACAGAAACCCGCTCCGTTCACTGATTTCGACTTGCTGATGTCGTTGGTATTCAACTCTGAGGGAGATCATTCATTTTTGTATTCACACATGATATCTTAGAAGCGAGTGCGGCAAACCAGCACCACCGCTGTGCGCGCTGGTAAGTACAGCATAACGGACGACTGGCGGTTGTTCCATCCCTCGCCTTGCTTGGCAAACGACTTGACGCTGCGGTCGATCCGGCCCTGTCCACCAAACCGCGCCTCGTCCGTGCTCAGGACCACCGAGTAGTCGCCCGCTACGTCGGTGCCCACTTTGTAGTCCGTGTACGACTGCGTCGGGTGCCAGTTGAAAGCAAAGATCACGTGGTAGCGGTGCTCGGGATCCCAGCGCTCAAACGCAAGCACCTTGTCGCCCTCGTGCTTGATCGTGACATAGGTCCGCGCACCGGCTTGCGGGCCCAGCAGACTGAACGGCGCCTCCACCTCCTTGAGCATGGCCGTGTCGAACGCGTCGAGGTACCGGTACCGCAGCGTCGGGTTGGTTGCCAGCGACCACTGGCGGCGGGCATAGTGGTAGCTATCGTTGTTGCCTGCACGCGGGAAATCGAGCCATTCAGGGTGGCCAAACTCGTTCCCTTTTTGGTTTTTCAGTCAATAGCCGTCATTTCGAGTGAAGTAAGTATGGAGTACCCATGAAGGTCAGGTAGCCCTCGCCAGAGAGAGCCATCGTCACGAGGCGGATCATCTTGTGCAGTGCCATGCCTCGCTCAATCGTGGCCGGCGGGTGCTTGGTGTGCTCCTCGCTCATGTGGAAGTACATGTCCTGTTCACAACATGGTGAGCAACAAATAAAACTCAGTAGAAAAATGTAAAAAAATACCTTGTCCATGAGCCAAAAGGCAAGCGTCTTGTCGCCAACGAGCGCCTGGTCGTGCGACTCGGCGTATCCAATGGTGGCCTCGTTGCCGCGGCGGTTCACGAGCGTGTGCGCAATGTGGCCCATGTCCCAGTCCTCGTCGCGGAACTCCTTGAGCAGCTTGATCCACGTGTCGGGCACTGCCATTCCCAAGCGGTAATCAAAGCCGGCACCGCCCTCGGCGATCGGGCGGCACAGGCCGGGCATCCCCGACACGTCCTCGGCAATGGTGATTCCTTGTTCAGGCAGCTCAACGTTGTGGACCAGATGGTTGGCCAGCATCATGTACACGATCGCATCGTCGTCAATCAGGCCCGATCCAAAGTACTCGCCATAGTCGCCCGAAAAGCCGGTGGCAATCCCGTGGTGTGTGTACAGCATGGACGTGACGCCGTCGAACCGGAACCCGTCAAACTGGAACTCGCGCAACCAGTAGGCCACGTTGGAGAGCAAGAACCGCACCGCCTCGTACGATCCATAGTCAAACAGCCGCGAGTCCCACAGACTGTGCCAGCCCTTGGGGCCGGCGTGGAAGTAGCAGTGGTCGGTGCCGTCAAACATGTTGAGGCCGTCGAGCGAGTTCTTGGACGCGTGCGAGTGCACCAGGTCGAGCAAGACCGTGAGACCGTAGCCGTGCGCCTCGTCAATCAGCTCCATGAGGTCCTCGGGCGTGCCAAACCGGGACGAGGGGGCATAGAACGACGTGACCTGGTATCCGAACGAGGCGTAGTACGCGTGCTCTTGGACGGCCTTTGATTTATTTTTTAATGGTCAGCTGTAAGTTTTAGATGAATGAAAGCGTAAAATACCATGAGCTGGATCGTGTTGTAGCCCAGATCCTTGATCCGCGGCAGCACATTGGCGGTAAACTCCTTGTAGGTGGCAATACGCGGCTCCTCGGACGCGATCCCAACGTGCGCCTCGTAGATCTTGAGTGCGGCGGGCTTTGCTGGGCGCGGGTGCTTGAAGACAAATTTTTCGGTGGGATTCCAGTACACCGACTCGTACGCGACCGACTTTGTTTGGTCCTGCACGACGCGGCGGGCCCAGGGAGAGATGCGGTCAAACGTCGATCCGCGCGCATCCGTAAATTGGATTTTGACCATGGATCCGTGCGCAATGGCACCCGCCGGAAGTCGGAGGGTCCAGGTGCCGAACGCATCGCGCGCCAAGGGGTGTGTCGAGCGATCCCAGCCGTTAAAGTCACCAATCAGGTGGGCCTTGGCGGCGCCGGGCGCGTACTCGCAGTACACGATCTCGCCCGTGGAGTGGTCAATGGAAAAACCAAAGTGGTCGTACGCAGACGCAAACTGCGCCAGCGACCCGTGGTTGGTGGCAGCCAGGTCGAGCCAGTGCTTGAACTTGAGGAAGCGCGACTTGAAGACACCGGCGTAAGGGGCAAGGTACGGGTCGTCGCGCGCAACCTTGGGGAAGCCCGGGTCCGTCACCACCTTGTGTGCCCAGGCCGAATCGCCCTGCAGCTGCACCACCTGGGATTCGGTGGGCGATTTCGGCTTGGCGGTGGCCTTGCTCTGGGGTTTGGTGGTATTGGTTTTGCGGGCGGAGGTTGCCATCATTGTTATTGTTGGTTTTGTTGTAACTTGGGACCGGTGACGGGCAGAGCAAAGAGCGACGAAGTTTTGCTGCGATCAAGCGCACGAGCTCAGTCCGCAGAAGTAAAAAAAAAAAAAACGCGAGATTTGCACTCACAGATAACCTTCATTCAACGATTGGGTGAGGCGCCGCCCCCAACTCTATTTGCCCGTACCAAAAGTGATAAAGAGGGAAATGATTTTTTTCTTACTCGGCGATATCGATCCCGTCGTCCTCTGCTGCAGGTGCGGATGGAAGGGCGGAAAAGAGCGATCCCTCGGATTCTTGTAGGCCGCGGGTAATGTCATTAAAGTAGGCACGGGCGGACGCAATGACCAGATCCACCGAGTGTGCGAGCGTGGACATGGCCTCGTCGCCGGATCGCACCACCTCTTGCGTTTCGGCCACGATCAGGTCAATCTGCTGCTTACACCGCTCAATGTGCGCCTCAGCCTCAGCGCGTTTCTTGCGCGCCTGGGCGCATTTCCCGGCTGCCGTCAATCGCTGGCGCTCGGCTTCCTGGAGAGAGGCGGAAGTGGCCGCCTCGGTTCCCTCCAGCACGCCCTTGAGTCCCTCGATGCGACTCTCCAGTGCCTAAAACATATTTTTGTATGAGTTGGACCAACTTCCCGAAAAAGAATATGAATAAAGCGGCAGCATACCTCGATCGCATTTCGAAGATCCTCGTTGTGCTCTTCCTTGGAGTGCACGGCCGAATCCTTTTGTGCTGCGTCGTGTGTTGCGCCTTGGACTTTTTGCTGGAGCTCGATGCATTCTTTCATGATTTCGAGCATGCCGTTAATGTCCTGCAAATACACATTTTCAGTCGTTAGGTCATTTTGAAGTAGAAGGAAAAAGGATGTTTGCATACCGCTACAAAGAGCATGTACGCCTTTGCATGCGCCTCTTGGCTGTTGAGACTCTGCTGGTAGTCTTCTACCCGCTGGAGGCTCTCTCGGCTCCTGTTTTTGAGCGTTTGAAGCGCCTAGTAATGGGGAAATGAGATCGGCCTTGACAGAAATATAAAATAAGCAATGGACAATACCTCTCGCGCCTGCTGCGGATCCGAAATGACCCACTGTCGCTGCCGTTCCAGCTCCTCCTTGGCGATCTTGATCTCAAATTCGCGCTTTTGGTTGGCAGCGCGGAGCAAAGCAGCCCGCTTGAGCGTCAAGTCCAGGCGAGCGCGGCCCTCCTCGAGCTCCTTGCGCTTGTTGGCGACTTCGCGGCTGTATTTGTGATTGGTGTCGCGCTGGTGTTTTGCCTGGGCCAGACTGGCCTCGTGCTTTGCGCGGGCCTCGTCGCGGCGGCGCTCGGCCTCGACAATCTTTTCGCGCATCTCGGTCCGCTGGCGCTCCAGCAGCAACGTGCCGGCCTCGCACTCCTCGCGAACAGTGATCGTGATGGCGGTGTAGGCGCGAAAGTACACCAGGTACGATGCGATCAAGCGCATGCGCGCAATCTCGGGCTGCTGCAGATCGCGCACCGAAAAGCCCGGGTCCAATGGGAGACCAATTTCGGTCAGCAGCTTAGCAACTGCCTTGGCCAGGCCAAACTCGCGCACTTTGTCGAGGTAGTACTCGTGCGGCAGCTGCGTTTGGAAGTTACGCATCGAGTCAATGCATCGCTCCTGTAAGGTTTCGGGCGAGAGGCCGACCAGGTCCGCCAGCACCACCTGGAAAAAGTGGGTCGCGCCCGAGCTGCGGGTCAGGTCGTCCTCGGAGAACTGGTGTCGGAATGTGCTGTAGATGGCATTGACGAGCTCGTTGCCGCGCAGTGTCTGGAATTCCATTTAAATTTTTTTTTTTTTTGGTCAAATATTTTTTGGGAAGTGATAAATTTGGGGTGGTATTGTCGCCGAGATGATAATGGGCCGAAAGGTGGCGACGGGACACGGGTCATGGATTTTTTTTTTTTGGCAGATTTTTGATTTGGTTTGTTTCACGACGCGAAGGTGGTTCGCCCTCTCTGAATCCGCGTATTCCAAGGTATATACAGAAAAAAAACCATCAATGAGCGCGTCCCCCATCGAGAGTCACGAATCTCTCCGCTGGTTGAAATGCACGAGGGATGGCGCCGTCAATCTTATTGTTCTGGTTTTCGGTTGATATGGTTTAAAATGATACTTGGCGGCAACCCACCCTCCTCTGCTTGCCTCGGAAACTCGTACTCTCGCTCTCATACATGTGCAATTTTTTTTTTTGAATGCACATGTTTGGGGCGAGAAACGACACCTTCCGAGGACCTTTATACTAATTCCTCTACGTTTTTGCAGGTCTTTAATCCTCTTTTCACCATGGTCCGCATCTCCGTCCTCAACGACTGCCTCAACGCCATTGTCAACGCCGAGCGCCGCGGAAAGCGCCAGGTGCTGGTCCGCCCTTCGTCGAAGGTTGTGATCAAGTTCTTGTCGGTCATGCAGAAGCACGGTTTGTATTTTCCAATATTTTTCTATATCTATCTCATCAATCTGACCACACCACATTAAATAGGCTACGTTGGTGAGATCGACATTGTCGACGACCACCGCTCGGGCAAGCTGATCATTCAGCTCAACGGCCGTATCAACAAGTGCGGTGTCATCTCCCCCCGCTTCAACGTCAAGCTCGACAAGATCGAGTCGTGGGTCCGCTCGCTGCTGCCGTCGCGTCAGTTCGGTTTCCTGGTGTTCACCACCTCGGCCGGTATCATGGACCACGAGGAGGCCCGTCGCAAGCGCACTGGTGGCAAGATTCTTGGCTACTTCTACTGAGAGCTTTACTTTTTCAATGAAGCTCTGTTTCTTGATTTATTTATATTTTGGATTTACGAGGATTAAAAAAACTGCCTTTTGAGCGTATTTACACAAGACTTGAATCTAATCGCTCTGATGTGGGGAGCGACGTGATAAAGCATATCAACTCTTTTAACCAAAGCGGACGTCGTATACACGGCCCTTGGCGTCGCAGTACACGTTGAGGCGATCGGGCTTGTACGATAGGTCATGGCTCACTGCCAGGGACGGAGATAGGATCCGGCATTGGTCGGGCATTGTGGGCAGATTGTGGATGGGAAAGAAGTGCGCTTCCTGTTTTCTTTGCTCATGTTCAGAAATGGAACTCTCAAGCTCTAAAATATGAATGAAATATGAACCTGGCCGGAAGGAACGATGTCCTCTGTGAGCTGGCGGTCAAGCAGCACCGCCTCCCACCAAGTGATGTCGAGCGGGTCATTGGTGATGGACGGCTTGCGGTGGCGCTGCGATAGTGCTTCGGATCCGGGAATGCCGAGCGGGCGAGAGGTGGTGGTGGCGGAGGCGGGAGAGGTGGCGGTCATTTTGAAATAAGAGATTTAAGTAGAAGACGAAGAAGAGGGGAGGGTAACTTTTTTTTCTTCTTTGGGCGGGGAGCGGGGCGGGGGTGGCTCTTTATACTTTTCGAAAGTTTGGGTAGCGCGGACAACGTTTCGTTTTGGGCAACCGTGGATGGGAGATAAGCTTCAGTCACTTGAGCAGGAGCAAGCAGAAACGCGTCCCGTCCTCGGTGTCCTCGTTCTCGATGACCAGGGTATCAAATCACTCGAAAAAAAACTAGGCCTTAAAGGAAAAAAAAATTACATGAACTTCAAAATGCTTAATCGAACTGATTCTCAAACAAAAAGTTGGCGGCCAGCTCCTCGTTCTTATCGCACGCGAGGTACGCCTGAATGACCGAGTTGCGGTCAAACCCGAGCGCGCACAGGCGGTCGATCGCCGCCTTCTCGTCCTCGGTCACATGAATGGCGGTCGCGCCTGGCGGGATCGGGTTGCCCTGGTCGTCCATCTCATCAAACTCCTCGTCGTCGTCGCCGCCCGCGCCGCCAGCACCGCCAGCGCCGCCGCCCATGAGCATCTGCAAAAACAGCTGCGGGTTGGCGTTGATGATGGGGGCCAGGCCCGGGTTGGACGCCACCATCTGCTGCAGGATCGGCTCCAGCAGCGCCGGGTTGGCTTGCAACATGGCGCGAATCTGAGCAAACTGCTCGCCGCTGGCCAGCTGCGCCAGCCCCTCGAGACCCGCCTGGGAGCCCGGAGCGCCACCACCAGTTGTTGTTGCGGCCGCTTGTTGCTGGGCCAGGTTGAACAGGTTGGCGGGGTCAGCCACCGGAGCTACCGCAGGGGCAGCAGGAGTGGGGACCGCAGCTGGGGCCGCGGGTGTTGCTGCCGGCGGTGCCTGTTGCTGCTGCTGCTGCTGGAGGTGCGCCGGGATGCCCTTTTTTTTGTATTTTTATTGAAAAGGTCAGTGTTTTTGTTTTTGGACTGAAGAAACAAAAGAAAATCATACCGTCATCAGGTACTCGAAAGCACGATCCGGGTTGTTGTAGGCGGCACGCATGGCGGCAACGACCTGCTCGCGCGGGTAACCCATTTCGATCATGTTCTCGACGGCGGCATTAAAGGCAGAGCCCATGGCTGGAAATAACACGTGGCGAGTTAGTAAGATCACCCACAAGAAAAAAAGTATGTACCAAACGAAGGATCGGCGGGGGCAGCGGGGGTCGGGGTGGCGGGCGTGGGTGCCGGGTGGGCAGGGGCAGCGGCCGGGGCGGGAGCGGCGGGGGCCACGGCGGGAGCGGCAGCAGAGGCCGGGGCAGGCGTGGCAGGGACCGGGGCCGGTGCGGGGGCGGCGGCGGAAGAGGCCGCGGTCGAGGTGGGCTTGGCCTATTCAGTCCAACCAGTCAAGTGAGTCGAGTCAAAATCTTGTGTGCTGACACAATGTGTCCCATCCACGACACAACAACGTACCTTGGCAACCATGACGACCTATACCAACGAGGAGGTGAGGACACGGCGTATAAAATACAGTACAATATATGATAGGAATACCATAAAGTCCTGCTCCTTGACCTTGAGCTCGTCCACGGTCTGAGCGTCGATCAGGATCTTGCCAGAGTAAATCAGCTTCTGCGAGGCCACATCAAAGCCCTGCGACGCCGAGAGCATCTGCTTGAGGTCTCCGACGGTGGTGGTCGGCTCCACATCGAGCACGATGGCCTTTTGGGCGAGGGTCTTGACGGTGAGCTTCATTTTTTTTCCTTGGGTGTTGTTGTGTTTCTGATCAAATCAGCTGAAGGCCAGCCAAAGAGAACTGCCCCTTCACAGTGTCAGCGTCCTATTTATTGAAAATGCCGCCGGTACGCGCGAGCTTTCGTAGTATTATAAACGTATTCCCGTACTCACCAAATATTTTTATGCAGTCAAATAATCCCCTGGAGACCCCGGTGCCTTCAAAGAGCGGCGCCGCCTCTGCATCAGGGGACGTGCTCGCCCTGCTGTCGCGCACCGGCGGCGCGTACATGCCGCCGGCACGGCTGCGCGCATTGCAGGCTCAGATCACCGACAAGTCCTCCGAGGCCTATCAGCGCATGTCGTGGGAGACGCTCAAGAAGGCGCTCAACGGCCTCATCAACAAGGCCAACGTGGCCAACATCAAGGACATTGTCCCGGACCTGATCAACGAGAACCTGATCCGTGGCCGCGGTCTCTTTTGCCGGTCCATCATCAAGTCGCAGGCCACGTCGCTGCCGTTCACGCCCGTCTACGCGGCAGTGGTGGCCGTGCTCAACACCAAGTTCCCGGCCCTGGCCGAGCTGCTGGTGGTGCGCCTTATCTTGCTGTTCCGCCGCGCCTACAAGCGCAATGACAAGCTCGCGTGCCTGGCCGTCACCCGATTCCTGGCCCACCTCGTCAACCAACGCGTTGCCCACGAAATTGTGGTACTGCAGATCCTCACGCTGCTGCTCGAGCGCCCGACCGACGACGCGGTCGAAGTGGCGGTTGGTTTGATGCGCGAGGTTGGCGCGTTCCTGACCGAGGCGCAGCCGCGCGCGCTCTCGGCTATTTTCGACCGGTTCCGCGCCATTTTGCACGAGGCCAAGCTCACGGTCCGCGCCCAGTACATGATCGAGGTGCTGTTCCAGCTCCGCCGCGAGGGCTTCAAGGACCACCCCTCGGTCCCGAGAGAGCTCGATTTGGTGGAGGAGGACGATCAGGTCACGCACTACCTCGGCCTCGACGACGATGACGCGCTCGATCCACAGGAATCGACCAACATTTTCAAGCCTGACCCGGACTTTGTCGCCAACGAGGCCCGCTACGCTCAAATCAAGCGCGAGATTCTTGGGTCGGATGACGAGGAGGAGGAAGATGGCGACGACGAAAAGGATGAGAGCGATGCGGAAGAAGAGGAAGGTGACGGCGACAACAAGGCAGACAAGGCATTCAAGGCCGTGGAGATCGAGGACGAGACGGGTGCCGACCTGGTGACGCTGCGCAAGCGCATCTACCTGACCATCATGTCGTCGCTCGACTTTGAAGAGTGCATCCACAAGCTGCTCAAGCTCAACATCCCTGACCAGTATGAGATGGAGCTGGTCAATATGGTTCTTGACTGCTGCGCGCAGGAGCGCACCTACAAGAAGTTCCACGGCCTGATCGCCGAGCGGCTGTGCAAGCTGCGGCGCTCGTGGTCCGACTTGTTTGCGCAGGCGTTCCAGGAAAAGTACGCGATCGTGCACCGGTTCGAGTCGACGCCGCTGCGGAACCAGGCGCGGCTGTTTGCACACCTCTTTGCAACCGACGCGGTGCACTGGGGCGCGCTGTCGTGCGTGCGGCTGACCGAGGACGCGACCACGTCCTCATCGCGCATTTTCGTCAAGATCCTGTTCCAAGAGATCAAGGAGGACATGGGCCTGGCCAAGCTGGTAACGCGGCTGACGGCCGAGCCCGTGCTCACGCCCGCGCTCCAGGATATGTTCCCGCGCGACACGCCGCGCAACACGCGGTTCGCCATCAACTACTGGACGTCGATCGGGCTTGGCGCGGTGACGGAGGATTTGCGGCACTGGCTGCTCACGGCACCGCCGCCCGCGCCGCTGCAAGCTCCCCAGCGTTCAGCGTCGTCCTCTGGTTCGTCGTCTGGGTCGTCCGATTCGTCGTCGTCTGGAAGTGACAGCTATGATTCGGACGAGTCCGAGGACCGGTACCGCAGTCGCCGGCGCTCTCCTTCCCCTGTTGGTCGCCGCTTCTCGCCATCCCCGGTGGGTCGTCGCTCGCCTTTGCGTGGAGTTGGTCGTCGCTCGCCCTCGCCTGGTTTTGGTCATCGCTCGCCTTCGCCTGTCGGACGGGGCCGCTCACCATCTCCTGTCCGCCGCCATCGTGATTCGCCGTCGCCAGTGGGTCGTCGCCGCCAACCGCGGTCCCCGATCGGTCGCCGCTCATTGTCTCCAGCAGCACCAACCCAGCGCCTGCCCCGGGAGAGCTCGTACCCGCTCATGTCGCCGGTCCGCAAGTCGCGCCGTCCGTCCCTGTCGCCATCGCCGTCGCCGCCGCCACTGCCGCGGGGTCGTTGGGATCGCTCGCCGCCGTCGCCGCCGCCCGCTACCCGTGCTTACCGACGTTCGCCATCACCACCGCCGGTACGTCGCCCTGTCCACCGCGAGGCCTCGCGGCCACGGTCGCGCTCTGTCGAGGACGACCGTCACTTCCGCGGCCGCCAGAATTCCCCGCCGCCACGGTCACCGGTGCAGGGACGCGGTCGTGGACGCAACTCGCCGAACCCCGTGCCTGTTCGTCGCCGCTCGTCAGTGTCACGCAGCCCCTCCCCGCCGCGCAAGCCCCACCGCCGGCGCCGGTCAAGCAGCAGCAGTCGTTCAAGGTCGCGTGGTCGCGCCCCCGTGCGCCGTCCCATGCGTAATGAGTCCGACGCGTCCGACCAGGACGACGACGAGTACGGCCAGGATGTGAAAAGACGACGCCTTTGAGTCATCGCGCATGGATAATTTTTTTTTTATTAAGTGTATTTTTAGTTACCATTGTTTGACGCCAAAGAACACACATGGAAATCCTTCTCTTTCGCCGACCAGCAATACAATTGATTTCTCTCGTTGCTCTCGCGCTGGCCGCCCGTATTCCTATTCTTCTTGTCCTTTCCTTTTTTTCCTCTCTGCGCCGGCGCTACTCTGCATCTCAAAACATTTTGCAATGTACCAACAACAACAACAACAACAACAACGAGTCTGCCGCACTGGACTGCGGTTGGCGTTTGTACGCGCGGTCCTGGCGTGCGTGCTGCTGGTCCTCGTGCTGACACCGTCGACCGCCCACGCATCGCCCATCGCCATCCCCGTCTCTGTTGCTGCTGCTGGCAAAAAGACGGTGGCGTACCCGGTGGCGCCCATGCCCGTGGACGTGACACTCGCCCGCCCAGATATTCGACTCGGTAAGCGCCAGGCTGCCGCCGCTCCCACGACCACTGCTGTCGCCAAAAAGCCCGCGGCAACACCCGCTGCCACGAGTGGAAAGGCCGGGGTGGCTGCGCCCGCCGCGGCGGCCAATGGCGGCAAGAAGGAGGTGGTGGCCCAAAAGGTGGTCAAGAAGACCATCATTCAGACCGCGCTCGGCCCGCTCGCCAAGGAGGACCTGACGGCGCTGGTCAATGACGAGTCCAAGTTCAACTTCCAAAAGCCCATTTACGTTGGCGCCGGCGTTGGCGGGGTGTTTGCGCTGACCATGGCGTTTGTGCTCGTCAAGACCGTGACCCGCAACTGATGTTGATTCCCTCTCTGTCAATGTGTGTGTGCCCATGTGTAGTGTGTCGTGGATGGTCATTGGCTGGATCCATTGTACTGTCGCCCTCCTCCTCTGCGTCCTCCTCCTCTCCCCCCAAATCAATACATATCATATATACATTTTTTTTTTCATTCATTACTTGATTCATTCCTCGCTATCTTCGGACTGCTCAATCAGTTGCTTGAAGCGAGCTTGGAACAGCTCAGTGTGAATTGTTCCTGCAACACGCAATGCCTCGGCCGCCGCCGGGAATCGCTGGACGGCAAGGACAAGCGCCGCTTCCTTGACTTGCTCGGCCGGCGTCGCGATCTTGAACTGGTCCGCCTTTTCCTTACGTTCCTCGTTGGTCGCCCGCTTGCGACCATTCCGGGCCGATTTCACGGGAATTTTTTCAGGGGCTATGTCTCGTAGTGAATTTCAAGCGTCAAAGAATGGGAATGAAGGTGGGACGTACCGCCATCGACCCGCGTCCATGGACTGGACTTGGTGGGCCGCGTATAGACGGCAATCCACATGACGCGGATTTCCTGGGCTTCGGTGCTGCGGCTCTTCATCTGGGCCAGGGCCTCAGGGACGTGGATGTCAAATGTGGCGGTCAAGTCCACCAGCGGCTCGCCGGGGTTGGCAGCCAGTCGCGCAGCAGTGCATTGAGCAGCCAGCTCCGCGGGATTGTTTGCTGCAATCAAGAGAACGCGTGCGTACTGCTGATCGCTACCTGTAAGGTACTGCTCGAGATCGACCGTGACCTTGGCGGGGCGTTGGTCGGTCTCTTGCTTTTTCTTGACTTCGATAAAGTACGCGACCCAAGCTTCCTGTTTCTTGTCAGCCTGAGAGTTCATTTTATGTTTTTATTGTTGTTGCTGTGAGAAGGAAAGGTCGTCGCTGTACGCTCTTATAGCAAAATGAAAGGATGGACACAGAAAAACGGTGAAAGAGGACACGCCCGCCTCCAAGCGACGGATCACGGGTCATCGAAATTTAATATGCGCAATTCCTGCCAATACTTGCTTCACCACCATCCAAAGTCCAAGAAAAATACAAAAAAAAATGGGCAAGGCACCCACCCGCAAGCACACTGGCGGCAACAGGCAGCGCCACAACCCATCGGGCCTCATTTCCGTAGCGGACGCCCAGCGCAATGCCGACACCATGATGGTGGACGACGAAACGGACGCGACCACCGCGGCCGCAACGTCGGCAGCAGTGCCCCTCATCAACAAGGTCAATACATATTTGGTTGCCACCCAAAACCAAGACGCTCATTTTAAATGAAATTAGATGATTGCCCCTCTCCCAGGAGACCGCGCATGGGCGGCCGCAGGAATCGCTAACCTGGTCTCGGACGCGGGCAACCGCAAGCTTCTGCTGTCCAAGGGCCTGATCGATATGCTTGTCTCGCAGATCGCCAACGAGCCGCACCCAGAGGTTCTGCTAGAAGTGACGGGCGCCGCGCGCAACCTTGTGCTGGCCGACAACACCGTTGCCAACGAGTTTGGCCGCAAGGGCGTGTTGGTGGGCCTCGACAAGGTGCTGACGCACTGCCGCGGCCTGTTGGACGGTATTGCGCGGAGTATCCCGGCTTCCAACCCACAAGAGGAGGAGGCACGTAAGGCGGTCCACCCGGTGGTGGCCAACGTGTTTCTGCTCTTGAATGCCCTCTGGTACGTACATCTTTCTTTTCTTTCTCTTCTCAAAGAGTCTCATACTCATAAAGCAAATGACAAAACAGCACTGCATCCAAATCGGCCATCCGCGCCACGTCATCGGCTCCAGGCACGCTGTCATTGCTGCTCTCGATCGTGTCGGCGCCGCGCAACTTCCCCAAACCAGTGATTTCGGCCGCGGTGGCGCTGCTGGAGGTCCTGACGGAAGACAACCGCGAAGTGCACGCGGCCATCACCCCCGCGACCCGGTCGGCGCTGGTGCACGCGTACCTGTCGGCGGGCCACCCGTCGTCGGTCGATTTCACCGCGTCGGTGGCGGCCGCGGCCACCATGTACAACTTGCGCGGCGGGATCGACCGCGCGGCGCTCAAGCGGCTGCGTGGGCCCGACCGCCGAGCGGCTGAGACGGCCGCCACCCAGCGCGAGCTGGAGTGGATCGGCGCGGTCCTGGCGTTCATTGAGCGCGCGTTGCCGGCCGAAGTCGTCGACTCGCTGTTACCAGAATCGTTTGCGTACCTGACGGGCGGTAGCACCGCTGCGAGTAACGGGCTCCCGACCGAGGACTTTATGATGGAGATTGAGACCGACTCAGGCCGCCGCGACTCGGTCCCAGTCGAGGGGACCGTCGACAAGGTATACGAGGCACTGCGGGACCGCGTGGCTGCCGCGTCTTCGGCGCTCGAGCTGCTGGCCAACTTGACGAGCCAGATCGTGGAGCCGGGAGCGAGCGAGGAGGCCGAGTGGATGGACGACGACGTCGAGGCCTCTGCTGCTGCTTCGTCTGCCCCCGCTGGTGTCGAGGAGGCCGACATGAACGGCGACGACAATGACGACGAAGAGATGGGCGGTGGTCCTGGTGACGATGAAGGCGATGACGACGAGGAGGATCCCGAGATTGCAGGACTGGCCGAGGAGGTGGGCGCCACGGAACTGGCGGCGCAGCTGGCCGGCGACGATGCGGCCCTTGCGCAGCTGGTGACGGCGACGCGGTCGGCCGTGCAGACCCCCTTTGCAGCGCTGGTGCCCGTGCTGGTGGCCATTGCCCAGTGGACGGTGCCTGCTGCTGACGAGGACAATGATGGCGACCGCCAAGAGACCAGCAATGCGACGGCCCTCCGCGAGCAGCTGACGACGCTGCGGGTGCGCGCGCTCGCGGTGCTCAACAATGTGTTTTTCGCGGTGTTGGCGCTCCCGACCAAGAAGCGCGCGAGCCACCCGTTCCCGGTGCTCAACCTGATCATGCCGGTGGCATCCGATGCGCTTCCCCACGCGGTGGTGCAGCAGCTGTACGCGGCGCTGGCGCAGGTGCTCGAGTCGGTGGCGACTGCGTCGACGCCCGCGGGCGCCGAGGTCGCGGCCATGGCTCTGGGCGGCATGTGGGGTCTGCTCAAGAACTTTGACTCGTCCGTGGACATGGGCGCGGCGTCGTGGGTGCCAGTGTCCACCGCACAGCTCCAAGCGCTGGTGCAGTTTTACTGGTCGTCGGCCGCCACCGCTGGTGGCAGCGATGACGACGATGTGCGCGTCAAGCTCGTGGGCCTGATTGGTGTACTCGGCAAGCGCCAGCCGGGTCATCTGGATGGCAACCGCATTGTTGGCACCCACCTGGTCAACCTGCTGCGCACGCCCTCGACGCTGCCGCCGGCAGTGCTGGCCGAGACACTCAATGCCCTCTTTGACGTGTACGGCGACAAGACCTACGATTACGATGCCGTGTTCCGCTCCGAGCTCAACGGCCTGGCGGTGCTGCGGGCCGCTGTCGACGGCGTCAAGGCCGTGACCAAGGGCATTGATCGCCGGCGGAACCGCGCGCTGCGCGACGCGTGCGACGAGGCGCTGACCAACCTGCGCGGGTTTATCATGTACAAGCAGCAAGAGTACCGGGCGTAACTAAAGTATACAAGTATTCCATCAAATGTTTTTTTTTCCATGTTCTTGTGAAGCAAATCAGGCCGACGTGTCCATTGCGTCGGGATCGGCAGGTGCAGCAGCAACAGCCGCGGCGCCAGCAGCGCCGCCCGTGGCAGCCGTGTAGCGGCTCAGGTGGTCCTCGACCGCATCCTTGGCGAGCGACTTGAACGCCTGGCCGCTGCCCACGACGGCAATGGCCACGCTCTCGGACGTGAGCTCCTTGTCGGACGGCAGCGTGTCCTTGAGCGCCTTGAGCGCATGCAGCACCAGCTCGTCGAGCGAGGAGTCGGCAAACTCGTCCACGTGCGCCTCGAGGTACGTGCGGGCCGATTGCGACCGCGACCCGATTGAGTGCGCAATGTAGTCCAGAGCGTTCCCCGTCGGCGCAAACTCGTACAGGTGCGGGCCGGCGTCATCGTGCGCTGCCACCAGGAACCCGACGCCGTACGGGCGCGATCCGTACCGCTGGGTGTTGATCTGCGCCTTGTCAGCGACCGAGTACACGGCGCGCTGGGCCGGCAGCGGGCGCGCAAACACCATCTTGTGGCGCATGCACTCGTTGCGCATGTAGTTGCTGCGTATTTGTCGTCGTGAGTTGGGGAATGTCAATCTACAATCCGATCGATAAAATCAAGCAAGTATACCTGAGCACACGCGCATCAGACGTCAGGCCGGCGAATGCGATCCCAATGTGGTTGTCGAGCTTGAGCACCTTCTTTTGGTACGAGGCGAGCTCACCGCCTTGGCGCTTTATAATTGATCGATTGTGAGAATAGGACCAATTATGGATCAAGGCTCATAATAAGGTACCTGCAGGCCAACGAGAACAACGTGGGTCTTGGACTTGATGCCGACGCAGGCCGAGCCCTGCTTGACGGCCTCAAGCGCGTACTCGATCTGGTGCAGGCGGCCCTGCGGCGAGAAGGTGGAGATGTCGCCGTCGTACTGGTTGCGGAACTGTAAGGTACTTGGCGTGTGAGTTCGAGTCGATCAAGCGTGTGCCATATGGTCGCGCCAGTGCGACCAATTTGTCGTAAACGGACCATGATTAAGGCCTGATGGTGTAGATCAAAGGTCGAGCGGGGGGGTAGGCGATCGGCCGGTTTTTCGTCGGGGTGAGTACGTCGTACTCTTGTTAAAAAAATTGAAAGAGATAATATTGAGGTGTCGTCATCAATATCGTATAATTCCATGTAAAACCCACAACTCGACCCCAGTATCATCAACGACTACCTCCATCACGCGGCCAACTTCAGTTTTTGGTTCCTTGAAGTTTTTTTTTCGTATATTTTAATTAATATCGAAACTCTTAACATCCCCACCGTTGATTACTCCGACGCTTCCCGCATCCGTGGGGAAGGCGGCGTTCTTAGATTTCGGGCGAGCAAACCCCAACGATTGCTTCTGAGCTCGCGGCTGACCTTTCAACCTCCGTGTGCATTAGCAGGTCGTTCATTTTTCACACCAGTTTCTACGCTAGTATTATTATCCCTGTTGTGGATTGAGGTTTTGAGGAACTGGAATGTTAACTGGCCGAAAGAAGCTGAGCTGGACGTGGGGAATAGCTGCAGGTTGTGTCACCGGCCAGCGTCAGGCAGGATTTTATTTGGGACTCTCTTTCGCGACGAGCGGATCAACAGAAACATGATCATTATAATACTGCCCGACATGGTCCTTGACACGGTTTTTTGCCATGTCATTGACGGACAGGCTGCGGACCGATGCCTGCAGCACTTCATGACGGTGAGCTTTTCCCACATACCGCGATTCGGACGCACAGGGCTGCGGCAGCTATTACGCGTCGACGGCACAGAACTGAACGCGGTGCATTTGTTGGCGAGTCTTTTGAGCGCCTGGGCTGCGGTGATGACCCCACTGAAGGTAGAGCAAGTGCCCAAACTGTTGCGAATTGCAGTCGCAAACACTAAATTGGACGTGGTGGACTGGCTCTGCGCGTACCGCAACCGGAAATATCGTGTATCGCTGACCGTCACGGCCGACCTCGTTGACACTGCCTCGGCCGCAGGTGCGCCCATGCTCGATCGCGTGTGACAGCTGCACTGCCGGGACCTCAAATTGCCGCCCGCCGCGTTCCCGTACTCGGCGCAGGCCGTCGACAATGTGACTGGTGGTGGTGGAACTAACACAGCAACCAATCCAGCGTTGGCTGGCCATGGCAAAAGGAAACTTGCCGCCCGTGCCCGAACCACTTGGCTCTGTTGCTGGTGGTGTGATCGCGTGTCCATTGACAAGCTCGTGTTGCGAGTTCTGCCCCCGCCCTCCTTGCACGCCCTGTTTGCCGACGGCGACAACATTGAACTTGATGACGACGAAGGGCAATATGGACTGCGTAACACTGGCGGACTGGATCTCGCCGACCTAGCACTCCTCGGCAAGCATGGCCTGCACGACACGCTGGAGCTGATTGGCACCATGCAGGACGCTGGCATTATTCGCGTGCGCTGTATGGATCTGGTGCGGGCCAACCGACTGGCGCTGAAGAACCCTACCATCGTGGACGTGGGCGTGGTCGACTGGTGGCTGCGTCGGCACCTGGCTGGCAAGCTGAATATTATACCCTTGATCAACGTCCTGGAGCATGCTAGTATAGCCGCTCGCATTGAAACTCTGGATCGGGTATGGCAAGCGCGGCTGCAGCACCCCACCATCCAGTTTGGAATCCCCAACTGCGTCGAGGTGACTTGCTCCACATGGCGTGCCATCACCAACCACTGGGTCGCAACGAGCGAGCGCTGTCCCGAGATCAAACTACCGACCTTTTCCTGGAAGCCCACCAGCGACGACACGCGCTCCGAACTGCAGGCGTTTTGGGACTCCCGCTCCGAGCTCTCTGTCGAATTCTCGGGAGATTTCATCAGCGCCGACAAGCGCGTCTTGGAGTGGGCGGAAGAAAATAGGAATCACCAGGATTACCGCTATTCCTACAGTGTGCCACCGTCTTTTAAGCTTGCATAGAACGCACGGCGCCTGGATACGCTCGAGTTCCTCCTCAAAGAACGGTATGCATCTCGTTTTCTGGGAAGCGCACGGACCAGCGTTCACAAAATCGTGCAGTGCGACCCTGATCGACAGCACTGCAGCTCGGCCCTGATGATGTGGTGGTTCGAGCTGCTGACCACACCCAAAGAGTATGGATTCAGGGCGTTTGACGTTACCAAGTGCCTGCGAAAGAGCCTGGTGTGCGGGCACATGGGCTACGCTGGCTTGTGGGTGCAACTTTCGAGCAAGCTCAACAATCCCATTGCAATCCACGACGTCGCTGCCATGGTGCGCCTTGATCTCTGCAACGACGACCTGGAGCGCGCTTTTGACACCTTGAAGTGGATGGTTGAGCGCTGGGGCGCATTCGAGATGCCCGCGGAAATCATGACGAGCCTTTTGGATTCCAAGACGACTAAGACGCAATACGGCGAGCAGCAAGTGCTCGAGTGGCTGGCGGTCGAGGGATCCACGCTCGGGATCACTGTCCCTGTGCTGTCCAAAGACCTTCAAGCGCACTGGGAGGTGATTCTGCGAGCCGCTCGCTTGCGGCTGTTCGATCGAGAGATTGATGATCCTGTCCGTGTAGATTGAAGACGACGATGTTGCGTCCAAGGATGTAGTCGGGCGCTCTTTCCAAGGAAAAATTGCAAATAGAAAAACAAAATGACGGTAATCGCGATCCACATTGGCGCCGGCCACCACAGCGTGAGACGCGAAGACGCGTACCGCACCGCGGCATTACGTGTTCTCAAGGCCATGCGCGCGCTGCTCGCTTCAGGTGCCAGTGCCTGCGACGTGGTAGTCGCGTGCATTGCTGCGCTTGAGGTATTTTTCATTCATTTATCACGTGGCCGCCGACTTACTAAATGGCAATTCCAAGGACGACCCGCTGTGGAATGCCGGCACGGGCTCGAATCTGACATGGGACGGCACGGTCGAGTGCGACGCGGCAATCATGTCGCCGCCATTTACTGGTGCCGTCGGCGCGATTGCTGGTGCGTCCTTGCTTTCTTATGAATACGCAGCACTAATTGACGACGATAACAGGCATCAAGAACCCGATCCGCGCGGCCCACGCCTTGATCGAGCACCAGCGCCATGGTCTTCTTCCTGGTGGACGCGTCCCGCCGTCGTGCGATTCCTCCTTTTTTGTGTAAAGAAGACACTCACAACTTGAGGAAATGCGCCAGATTCCTCGTCGGCAGCGGAGCTACGTCTTGGCTGTCATTGATGGGGCGAGAAGACTTGCTTTGCCCGCCGGCGTCCCTCGTCACAGGTGCCTTCATTAATTCATATTTTTTTTTCGACAAGTGATTGACATGACAGGTAGCGAGCAGCACCGCACGATTCCACCGGCACCGCGAGATCTGCGCGGCTGCTGCCACCATTGATGACGACGACCCTAACGACATGAATCACGATACGGTCGGGTGCGTGGTGATTGATGCAACTGGCACGGTCGCCGCCGGCGTCTCGTCAGGTGGCATCTCGCTCAAGTGGCCCGGACGCGTGGGAGAGGCACGAATCTCCATTAACTCTTGTCGCATGGCATACTTACTTATTTGACAAACAGGCTGCGATCTCGGGTGCGGGAGTCTGGGCGGTGCAAGGTGGGGGAGAACCTGCCTCTCCCTCCGTCGGCGTCAGCTGCTCGGGCACTGGCGAGCAGATCATGCGCGTGCTCCTGGCACAGCGAGCCGCGGGCGTGCTGTCTGCACCAGACCACGAGGAGGATCTTGACCGCAATCTCCGCCAACTGGTGCGCGATCCTGCAGCTGTTGCTTTTGGGAGTGATGAACCTGCCCTTGGTTTGGTTGCGCTCGTGGAGAATGCTGGCATCCGTGGTACGTCTCTCCGTTTTCCATTTTGTATGCCTGCTGCTGACTCGTCTCTATTTCGCCCACATGCAATTATGATAGAGTACGCCCATTCATCGATTCAATCCTCGTTTCCAATGAGAATAACTAAATATCGTAGGATGCACATTGCTCACTCGACGCCAAGCATGGGTGTGGCGGTATGGGATGGTCGCAAATCGCACTTTGTCCTCTCGCGCCGACGACCCGGTGCTCACTGTGCCGTACAGTCCATGTCGCTTGGAGCAGCTGCCCCTCCATCGCAACCCTCCACTCCAACATGATCAGAAATGAAGTATATGTTGCTGTCGTTGGCCATTAATAGCAGATCAGAGTCGTAGCGTGGAGGTCTCTCAAACTGCCCGACCTGGTTGCTCGACACCATATTCTGCCATGTCATCGGCGACCAACAAACTTGCTCGTAACCCGAGGACTGGAACGCCTGCCTTATGTCCACTCCGCTCCACCGCCTGCCGCAGTACACGCTCATGCTGCTGAAGCAGTGCTGCCCATTTTACGCCAACGTCAAGTCCACGTCCGAGTACGACGAAGACCGTCTGCCGAGCCTCGAGCTTTTTCGCGTCTGGCTCGCTGTGATCCCTGACGACGAGCTCGACCTTGTCCACTTGCTCAAACTCGCAATCTCGGCCGACCGCCCCGACATTTACGACTTTTTGCTGGACGACTCTCACCCGCACTGCGACGTCATTGGGTCGCCTGCCAACGAATTTCCGACTTCGGCCTCGGCCATCGACTGCGCGCCGAACATGGCCGCGCTCGACTGGTGGTGGGCAAAACACAAAGAGCACGACCTTCACTCTAAGTACGCCAAGGCAGTGTACTTTGCCATGATGGGCTACACGCGCCGCGATACGTCGTCGCGTCTTGCCGTGTGCCACTGGTGGCGTGACCGCGCTCCAAGGCGGTTTATTGTTTGACGTCCAGCTCCTGATGTGCGATGGCCCCGACGCCTTTGATGACCAGCTGGAGGATCCGAACCCGAAGCTTTTGCGCCCGTTTAATATCGTGGACCTTTTGAACTTGGGCAGCCGCGGCCATGTCGAACTGCTCGAATTTTGGGCGTCAATGGTGGATACTGGTTTACTTGCACCGATTCCGATCCCTGATAACAACGACGACATGCTGTGGAACCGCCGGATCTTGGACGTTCGCGTACTTGAGTGGTGGCTGCAACGACACCACATGGATGGGCTGCCGCTTCCCCCGATTCACGACCTGTTGGTGCATGCAAGCACCGAGAACCGCATCGATACCCTTGACTGGATCTGGCAGGCATCGCTGGCGGATCTTGCTGTCGAATTCACTGTCCCGGCAGACTTAGCCATCTCGCGCGAAACGCTCCTCACCGCGCTCAAGTGGTGGCTGAATTTGCACGATGCTCAAGACCACTGCTTGGCACTCCCGGCGTTTACCTGGAATCTTGACGAAAAAGATACTTGCGAGGATGTGCAGCCGTTTTGGGACCTGCAGTCACGCTCGTGTGCCCAAGACGGGACCAGTGGAAATTGCGCGATTCGCATCAAGTTCACCACGTACCCTGGCTCGCCCGACTTGCGCCCCCTGGATTGGCTGTGCGAGCACGGCCAGTCCATCACCGACGATTACAGCTACAAGGCTGGATTGGCCAATGTATTCAGTTGTGCTTGGGAGCACCGCCGGCTTGATACCCTCGACGAACTCGCGGTCCGCAGCTTGAGCCCCTGAAACAGCCTCCATTTTATGGGACGAGTTTCGCTCTGTGTGGGGAAAGCGATTGCCAACAACGACACGGAGCTCCTACGGTGGTGGCACCGCCACCCTATTCTTTACGAGGACCTGGACGCGTTTAGTCTGGCAAGATATATCGAGTCGTCACTGATGAGTGGGCACATCCATCTTGCCTCTGAATGGCGTGCATTGGGGCGCCAGCTCTGGAACAATGAACCCCTGCTGAGCTTGGTACAGTTGGTGGTTTACTCGGTTCCGAATGGATCCCTATCGAACGCGGCCGCGAAGCTGGCGTTCCTGGCCGCTGAATCTCTCGGCCATCGCAGCGAAATCATCGACATCTCTGTTGAAAACTTGAAGTGTCTGGTGAACAACCGTGAAGAGTATCGCGCGCAGCAGCTCCTTGACTGGTTGGCAAAGGGCGGCCCAGCGCACGGCGTGGTGGTAGCAGTGGTCGAAGACGACGACGAACTCAAGGCCGAGTGGGACCGGATTCACCTCCTCGCGCAACCCTCCATTCTTGCTTGATTCAATTTCAATGTATCTTTATTTCTGTTTGTAAAGTACTTGGCCGCGTGAAGCCGAGGGAAAAGACCTTGTCCGCTCCGTTTGTTAGCGAGCTTGTAAATAAGAATAGCCAGCACTGACGGCTCCATATCAAACGCCGCGGCCCACACACACACGAAAGCACCCACATACACACCGCTCATAGGACAAAGCGTACAAGTCTTAATAATATATTTTAACAGTATTCATGCGCGTACACCACTGGCGAGCTCAAGATCGCGCGGTCGGCGAAAGAGCCCAGTGGCAGTGCCCTCCCACCATCGCGCGGCGGTAGCAAGCAAGAGCCACAGAAAGCACTGCGCCCACCCGACCAGCCCACAGACCGACCGAGGCGCCAGCCGCTTCCGCAGAAACACAAACGTGAACGGGACCGGCGCGGCCGAGCACTCGTCCACCGACCGCCGGCGCTGCAGCTGCAAGACTTTACGGCGCCGGTTCCCGTCGCGGCCCACCGGTCGCACCAGCAACTCGCCCAGCATGTCCTGCAGATCCGGGTCCAGGAAATACGTGGTGTAGTACCGGCGCATCAGAATCATTTCGTTGGCGATCCCAACCCCAAACCACGGCCGCCGCGTCAACGCACAATCGACGCCGTCGGCCATCACGTCCAGGCACCGCGCCCGGTGGCCAGACAAGATCATGTCCTGGTGCACGGCGTCGGTGCCAATGTAGTGCCGCGCCAGTGCGTGGCCGTTGGCGACCCACAGGATCCGTAGCGGATCAACAATGTCGAGCAAGAGGTGCGTGGGTGCCCCGAGAGATACCAGCAGGTGCGGCAGCGCCAGCTCCGACAGGTGCGCCTGGATGATGTTGGTGCGGTCGATCGAATCGAGGCAATTGGTGCGGAATATCCCTCGCTGGACCACTTTGGGTGGCTGGGGTTGCGACGGCGAACGTTGCCGCACGACGGTGCTGGTGGTGACGCCCGGATGCCGCTGGTACCCGGCCACGGCGCGCTGGTACGCGGCGTGGGTGCGGCCCGTGACGGGTTGCGAGTGGTACTCGATCGGCCAGCACACGGGCGAGGAGCCGCAGTCGTCCTCTTCATCAGTTCCAGAGGTCGATGCACTTGGGGCGGGAGTGGACAGGGCAGTAGACGCGGCGGCGCGGTAGTATGGCGAGTCGCCATGCCGCAGCTCCGAGCACGCTTGCTCAAACAGCTCCGAGAGCGTGCGCTCGTGGGGCTGGCGGCGGTCGAGCAGATCCAGAAATGTCATGTGCGGTTGGATTGGGGCCCATGTGCGCAGGTACCGCTCGACCGGATTGGTGTCGCCCGACGCACCCAGTGCCGACACGCACACTGCTGGCTTCCATTCGAAATCGGCCGGCGTTTGGGACCATACCAGCGGGACCGATCCGCGCGATTGCAGATGCGATGCCACCACCAACTCCCCTTTGCTAATGCTGCTGTTCTCGTTGCCGGCAGTATCCCGAGCAGCAGGACGCACGCGCGTTTCGAGCAGCAGTTCGGTCTCGACCGCCATGCTACACCCACCACCCAAAACAGATGCAGCCAGAGGCTTTGGGTCCATGCCACGCGAGTAGTAACGCCGGCCGAGCCGCCGCGTGTTCATGCGCGACATGAGCGTCACGGACAGCGGAGGCGACCTCGGACCGGTGGAGATGGACGTGCTCCCGACAAATCCGGCCACCACACCCACAAAGAAATCGGCCAGGCAGTGCGCGTACCCAGCGGCAGCCAAATCGCGCCGCGGCGCCTCGAGCAGCTCGCGGTTCAGGAGAAAGTTGGCGTCCGCTGCGCTAGCCAACCCATCTCCCACTAGTAATGCAGCGGTTGCCGCCGGATGCGCTTGCTGCCGGTAAGCCGAGAGCGTGAGGTCCCGCTCGCGCGAGTAGTACAGGTGCTGGGAGTTGAAGAACCGCAGCAGGTTTGCCAGCGATGTCGCCTCCCACTGTTCTTCGGCCATGCTGTGGTACGGAGCGGCGGAAATCGGAATCGCAGCCACGCGCTGGACACGATACACGCGGTCGTCGGCGACCGTTGCCACCAGATCCGCCGCGGCAATGTACAGCAGGTGCTGCGCGGTGCCGAGGTCCAGGATCCCGACCAGCCCGCAGCACGCATGCTCGGCCACCACCGACCGGTGCGCGGCACCAAATTCGTCCAGTTTCGTGTCAATGGACGCGACGCCGCTGCCACTGTTGCCGTCGTAGACGAGGACCGGGTTGCTTTGCGAAGGTCGGGGGCGGAATGCGGGCGGTTGTGGTGGCGGTGCAGAGGCGGCCAGCGACCCGCCAACGGGAATCGGCTCGACGACGACCGAGCCGTCATTGAGGACCTGCAAAAGAGACGGTGGAGCGCGCATTCGTTGGCACTTTAAATTTAATCTATTTGGTTTTTCTACGTCCCCAGGAGAGTAGACGGCGACACGAACCGCAGCTCTGGTGGCGGCGGCGGCTGCTGTTCCAATGCCCCCTCATCGTCGCCGACAGACATGTCAAGATCGAGCCCGGGTGGTGATGGTGGCCGGAACCGGCCCGAAAACTTGGCCATCATGAGGGCAGCAGGGGCTGTGTTGGACCGAGAGAGCCCACCCGATCCTGCCGACGCGCCGTCAAAGTCCATGCCAAGCGGCGACTCGGCTGCGTCGTCTGCACCTGGCGTGGCGGGAATCACGCGGAGAGCAGGTGGCCTCAGGCGAGCCGCCATCGCATCGTCGTCGTCGTTATCGCCATTGTCGCTGCTATGGTCAGTGACCACCAGCGACGGCAGCGGAAGCGCCACATCGGGCTCTGCGGCGCCGGGGATGTCACTGGTCGCGGCGGCCGCGGCGGCGTGCACGGCCGGTGAGTCCCACGGGATTGGACCCAGAGTGCGCGACGTTGGAGCCGTGGCGAGAGCAATTTGGGGCGAGGGCAGGTGCAGTACCATGTCCTCGGGTGCGGTAAGCGCGGCGGCTCGGTGCACGCGCACCACCCGGACTGCCGGACGCGCAGCCCCGACTGCTGTGCCGGCAGGGGCTCCGGCGGCCGTTGATCCACGGCCAGTGACGAGACCACGTGCATTGAGCGCCGGCGACGCGCCGACGGGGTTGGTAGAAACAAATGGTCGGAAGGCGCCGGCGCGTGGCCGAGAAGCGGCGCTCGCTGACACGCTGCGTCCGAGGTTGGCTCCTCCTTTTTGCTGCTGGTCTTGCTGCATTTCCGGGCCAAATGGCGACCAATCCTGCTGTTGTTGCCCTTGTTGTAGTGGATGTGGATTTGGGTCGGTCGAGAGGGCCCCACCGCTTTGGTTTGGGACCACCGCCGCGCTGCCGCCGTCGAGCCCGCGCGATCTTCCACCACCGTTACCACCAAAGAATCCTCGCCGCGACCGCAACCCCTCTTCGGCGATCCGCTCCAGTTTGCGACCTTTCCTGCGCGAGCGCAACCACCACAGCGCGCCAAAGATCAGGCCGGCAACAATCAGTCCTCCCGTCACGGCAGCAAGCAATGCCCACGTCGATAATGGGCGGCCCGAGAACGTGGTGGCGTGGGGAACAAACACGGGCGGCGCGCCACCGCCGCCTTGCGCATTGCATGGTTGCAGCTGGATCGTCGCGTTGGACCAGGTATCGGTGCTGTCATCGTAGTACATTTGAAGGCATGGCGAGTTAGCGGGGAATCCAGGCGGTAAGCAGAGCGACTGCGGGCCAATGTTGCTCACGGGGTCGGCGGTCGTGGGTGCTGCGATCGAGCACTTTTCGCCACGGAATTTGGCGAGCGATGCAGGTACGGCAGTGTAGTTTTCGGCATTGAGATGTCTTTTTTTTTTTGTCCGTAGTGAGCACATTAAGATCAATACAAAGAAAAAGCATGGAATATACTACGTACAGCACGGTGAGATTCATGGCGGTCACTGCGGCGGGAATGTCCTTGAGCGAGTTATGGCCCAAGTACAGCACCTGCAGGCTGGTGGCGTTTGCGAGATTTGGATGCACCGATGTGAATTGGTTATCCGATGCCGACCTGTCTCATATTTGATTTCGTTGGATCCAATTCAGCAATTCTTCAAGTGAGGTGTGGACATAAGAGAGAGGCGCACAGAAACTCGAGGTTTGGCAAGGAACCCAGCTCGGCCGGCAGCTGGCCCGAGAATTGGTTGTAGCGCAACGAAAACTCGCGGAGGACTGTCAGCTGTGCGACCGGGGCCAGCGAGCCCGATAGCTTGTTGTTGTTAATATTGAGGTACCGCAACCATGGCAGCTTGGCCAGGGCGGCGGCGGGGAGGGTGCCGAGCAAGTTATTGGAGCGCAGGTCCAATTTGGCCACGTGGTTGTCGGCGTCGCACGTCACGCCGTACCATGCGCCAGTGCAGCAGTCGGTGGCGCCGGGTACGGCTGTGGCAAAGCCCTTGGACGATGCCCAGTGCTGACCGGCGGTGGCCTGGTACAACTGCAAGAGAGCGGTGCATTCGGATGGGTCGGGCACCCCAGCGCCGACCACCGCTGCGGAAGGATGGGACGCCATTCAATTCAAGAATTTTGTAGACTTTTTTGGATTGAAAAAGGAGTCGCCCATTTGACATATCTGACACTTTCCCATACGGCTCACATCGGGCATCTCCGGGTTTGAGTGCAAATAACACATCACAGCAAAACCTTCGAACACGGGCACGACAAACAAAACCCGCTGCTCGTCCCTCCACCTCTCTTCCTCGGCTGGACCTCATCCCAAACAACACCACCCTCGTCAATCAACAATGCTTTCCCTCGCTGTCGCGTCGTCGTCGACCGCCGCGCGCGTGCCCACCGCCGCCGCCGCCATCACCCTGTTCCGCTCCGCCTCCACCTGGGCCAATGTCAAGATGGGCCCGGCCGATCCGATTCTCGGCGGTACGTGTTGTTACCATTGTATTGATCAACCTTATTAACAATAAACATATCAACTCAACAGTTACCGAGGCATTCAAGGCCGACACCAACCCCAAGAAGATGAACCTCGGCGTCGGCGCGTACCGCGACGACCAGGGCAAGCCCTACGTGCTATCGTGCGTGCGCAAGGCCGAGGAGATCATCATGGCCAAGAAGCTCGACAAGGAGTACCTCGGCATCACGGGCCTGCCCGAGTTCACCAAGGCCGCCACCAAGCTCGCGTACGGCGCCAGCTCGGAGGTGCTGGCCGAGAAGCGCGTTGCCGTCACCCAGTCCATCTCGGGCACCGGTGCCCTGCGCATTGGCGGCGAGTACCTGGCACGCCACTATCCGCACGCCAAGCGCATTTACCTGCCGACCCCCTCGTGGGGCAACCACACCCCGATCTTCAAGGACTCGGGTCTGGAGGTGCACCAGTACCGCTACTTTGACAAGGCGTCCAACGGTCTGGACATTGACGGCATGCTTGCCGACATTGCCGCCGCCCCGGCCAACTCGGTGTTCTTGCTGCACGCGTGCGCGCACAACCCGACCGGTGTGGACCCCACCGAGGCCCAGTGGCGCGCGATCCGCGACGCAGTGGACTCGAACGGCCATTTCGCGTACTTTGACATGGCGTACCAGGGCTTTGCGTCAGGCAACCCGGAGAAGGACGCGTTTGCGCTGCGCCACTTTGTGTCGGAGGGCTCGCTCGCGGCCGAGGGCCGGATCTGCCTCGCGCAGTCGTTTGCCAAGAACATTGGTCTATACGGCGAGCGCGTGGGCACCTTCTCGGTGGTGAGCGCGGACGCGGACGAGGCTAAGCGCGTCGAGTCGCAGATCAAGATCCTTGTGCGGCCCATGTACTCGAACCCGCCCATGCACGGCGCCCGCATTGTGTCGACGGTGCTCAACACCCCGAACTTGCACCAGGAGTGGCTGGGCGAGGTCAAGGACATGGCCGACCGCATCATTACCATGCGCGAGCGCCTGTACAACCACCTGGTGCACGACTTTGGCTCGACGCTGCCGTGGGAGCACGTCAAGGACCAGATTGGCATGTTCTGCTTCACGGGCCTCAAGCCCGAGGAGGTGGACCGCCTCAAGTCCGAGTTTGCCGTGTACCTGACCCGTGATGGTCGCATTTCGATTGCCGGCATCTCGTCGCACAACGTCAAGTACCTGGCCGAGGCCATCCACGAGGTGACCAAGTCGCGTACCGCTTAGATTTTACCTTTACCTTTTCATAACATGGGAACAACGGTCTGGGGGCTTGCTGGGAAATTGGAAAAATACAATTTTTAATGGTTTTTTTTCTTTCGAACAAAAATCAATGGCAGACTACATAAACTACAACGAGAACGACGACCGGGTACGACCACTGCCGCCCGCACTCGTCCCGCGCTCGGCCACGGACCCCATGCCCGGGGCCTCGCGGTTGCCTCCATTACCCGCCACCTATGACCGCATGCGCATCTTTTCTGCATTTGCGTTGGCCGCAACACCACAACCGCCTCCGTTCCTTGCCCAGCAGCAGCAGCCCCATTTTGTGCTGCCCGAGGGACTCCGCTGCGAGTCCCCTCCGCCATCACCTCTGCCTCCATTTCTGATGCCACCACCACCGGCCATTCTTGGAGCTGGCCCCCCGCGAACCACCTCGCTCGACCGCGTTCCTTTGCCTTCCGAGCGGCGTCCGACCACCGTCCTGTACTCTGTCTCGCGCCGCACCAGCAATGCCACTTGCGCGTCGTCGACCGTGTCGTCCAATGCCACCACGCTCGTGGACTCGGATATCAGCGCTGCGGGCACCTGGAAAAAGCTCGACTCGGACCTGAGCATACCGGAATACGACGACCTCGATAGTGGTGGAGGTGCTGTGAGTGAAGTCGGCTCTCGCCGGGACCACCGACCGCGACCACCTCACCATATGCTCAAGCCATTTTACACCCGAAGCTGTCAAGGCCGCTGTCTTCCCTGCCTTAACCTGAGCCGCGCGGCTTGCTGCACGCTGTCTCTGTGCATGCTCCTTGTATTGCTCGTTGTGGTTGTTGGCAGCGTACGTCCTCTGCCATTTACGTTGAGTTGGCTCGCGTGGCTCATTCCACTGAAAAAAAAATGCAGGCTGGAATATTTTTGCTCAACCAGCGCTCGATGGTACCAGACTACAACCCGCAGTTCACGGCCACGGCCACGGGGACCCTGGACTTGGCCAAGCTGGACATGCGCGTTGGGATGCTCCAGGTCATCTCCACGCAGGTATGTCTCACTCTTTTCTATTTCATACCATTCTTTTATTAAAAGCATTTTCCAAACAGGGCAAGGGCGGAATCTGGATCAGCACCTACCCGTCCAACTCGACCGTCATGAAGTACACGGTGCAGCTGTTGTACAACTCCCAGCCGTCCGCGCCGCCAGGATCTAGCGCTCTCCTCCTCCCTGCCAACTTGACGGCTGCCACCACCAACAATAGCAGTAACTTCACCGTCAACACCAGGAATGACACTGCGGACCCAACGGTGCCTCGACCCACACCCGGATCGTGGGTACTGTTCCCTCTTGGCGAGTTGCATGATGCAATCCCCGGCGCGCCGACCATGTCCAACCAGACTGGCGTCACCGTCATGGACACCAACATGACCATGTCTGCGGTGCCTCCAGCCGGATCAACGCCCCAACCAAACCAGTCCGGCAAGTGGGGCGGCAGTAGCACTATGGGCGACGCAAATGGTGGACCTGAATCTCTCCCAGCGCTGACGATCGTCAAGTTATCGATACCGACGTCGTTGCTGGCGTCGGGGGTGCTGTCGCTCAGCATTGACGCGCCCGGCCTGCAAGTCGCGCTCGGCGGCGACGCGTCGTACGTGTGGCGTGCGGTGACGATTGCCCGGTGTGCGCGGCTGTCGCTGGGCGACGACCTCAAGATGGAAATCCGCGAGTCGCTGACCGCCCGCGTGGTTGGGTCGGACCCGCGCGCGTTGACCGTCAATCCGAAATTCGACCTCAACAAGTGGATCGGCAGGACGTTTGAGGGCAAAAAAGCGACCAACGTGCTGCTACTGCGTGGGCTGACCCTGAAGCCGCGGTCGTCGCTGCGGCTATCCACCGACGTGGGCAACATGACGATCGCGCTCACCCCACCGCCATCCCCCGCGCCATTCGCGGCGTCGTTCCGGGGTAGTGCCAATGCGCTGATCCGGCTCGCGGTGCCCACCAACTCCTCGGCATGGTGGACCGCGGACGAGGCGGCCAAGGGCAAAGTTTGGAATATGGGCAAGCTGGAGGCGGACGGCCGGAAAGGGTTGCTCATCGGCAGCGACGGGATGGCGGCCCAAGGTGCCAACATCACCAAGATGCTGCGGCACTTTGATTTCCTCGGCGCGGCCACGTTTCGTGTGGTCGGGCCGTGAATATGAAATGATTGTTTATTTTCTCTTTACCCTTGGACTCGATAAAATATACGATGTCAACTGCAACGCACGTACGCGCCCTTGCCGCCGCTCGCGCCTTTGTCGCGGCGTGGGCTGCCAAGCCGCAATCGGAATCGCATCTGGTCATGCTCGACCAAAATCGCGTGGTAGAAAAGCTGGCCGCGATCATTGCCGACGGCGCCAAGCACTTGCACATTATTTCTGGTCCGTCTTATGGTCTTTTATGTATATTTTACCACTCTGACCACTCAATTCATCTCATTGTGCAGATTTTGACATGACCATGACCAAGGTACATCTAATCATACTGGCCTTGATTTTTTTACAATCAACTAATACGTGTGCAATGGATAGTACTGGGTCAATGGTCAGCGTGGGGTACTTGGTTACACATTTATTTCCAGCATTTAGGCACTAACCGCGGATTCGGCAACCCAATTCAATCAAATTGATAAAGCCATCCTCGCACCACGTCGTGATGGCCTCGGAGCGCGTATCGCAAACGCTCAAGGACGAATCGGATGCATTGTACAAAAAGTACTATCCGATCGAGGTATGTACCATTTTTTTGTAAGAGTAAATTCCCTCAAGAAAAGTGACAAACAACAGATCAACCCCATGCTGGGACACGACGAGAAATACGCGGCCATGGAAATGTGGTGGCGTACCGCGCATGACGTGATGGTCCGCGAGGGCATCAATGAATCTGACTTGCAGTACATGGTGACCGAGACGCCCATGACGTGGCGCGGCGGCATCCACGACCTGATCAAGGTCAGCGGCGACATGGGCGTGTACTTTTTGGTGTTTTCGGCTGGCATCAAGAGTGCGCATTCTCATGTTTTTTCATCGAGGAGCTGCTTACTCACCCCATAGAAAAAAAAAGACCTCATCAAGTATATTTTGGAGCACGCCAACTTGCTCCAGCCGCACGTGCACGTCGAGTCCAACGAAATGATCTTTGACGAGGCGTCGGGGCGCGTGGTGCGGTTCACGGAACCAGTGATCCACACGCTCAACAAGTCCGAGGTGGTGCTTGCCGGTGAGAGTTTAGTGGTAGCCCCAGGCGCCACCCCAACTCCGCAGCAGCGGCACGCGGCCGCAATCAAAGGCCGCAACAACGTGGTGGTGATGGGCGACTCGCTCGGCGATGCGCGGATGGCCGATGGGGTTGCCCACCAGGTTTGCTTGCGCATTGGCTGGTGCAACCACGGCGAGGCGGCGTGGCTCGATCAGTTTACGGCCACGTTCGACGTGGTCATTACGGGGGATCACGGCATGGACTGGGGGATCGAGGTCATGCAGCTCATCCAGGACTTTGCTGCCGCTGAGAAGAACCAGCACGATGACTGAACTGAGCACTCCCTCGCGCGCACACGCATGTCACTGTGAATGCAAACAAATGTACTGTATATTGCTGCCGCCCATTAATCGTCGTCCCCATCGTCATTGTCGTTGTCGTCCCTTTTCTTACCACTGCTGCGACGGCGAAACAACGAGAAGGCGACGTCTCCAACATCACCAGTCGAATTGGTGGTAGTGCCATGCTTTTTGCGGGCTTTTTGCGCCTTCTTCTGCTTCTTTCGGCGCTCAATCGCTTCGCGAATACTGTTTTTGCTCAGTATGCCATTCCACAAGTCGTCCAGCCGAGACATCAAGAGTTTGCGCGCGTTTTTGCGGTTCAAATGGAGAGATCGGGTTTCGTGGCACCGCACTTGCGTGCCCGTCGGTCGGTGCGTCAGTACCACGCAATTGGATGTCTGTGGAGTTCATTTTTCCCAAGTTGGTCAATCTTCATTTCAATTGGACCAGTCGTCGTACCTTATTGACTTTTTGACCTCCGTTCCCGCTGCCCTGTTCAATAAAGTAGTTTGAGCAAATGAAATGCGACATAATGGAATCTACCGCCGGTACCTTGATAAACTTTTCGTCAATTTCATCCTCGTTCAGCACAATGGGCACGCGCTTTTGAGCTGACGTGTCGCGCGGATGTGCTGGCGCTACAGTTGCTGCCGTTTGTTTCGTCGTCGGCAGCATCAATGTAGCGCGATGGGCTGCGGCCAAAGGCGGAGGGACTGGATCAGTGTTATTGGTAGCGCCCGAATTGGTTCGGTGTGCCAGCCCGAGGAGCGCGGACACCCGCAACGACTGTGGCAGCAGAAATGGCACGCCAACGATATATCTTGCGGCCAGGCGATACATTGGACAAGAAAAAGAAACAATACTAGTGGGGCAAAGAGAGATCAGTCCCGCTTTCAGTCCTGCCCTGAATCCTCGTCCACCTCCCTGCTGATCCCTGACGCCTCCGTGTGCAGCGAAAAACACGCGCATGACCGGCAGTACGCGTCCACCACTCGAGACAGAATCCCGCACCGCGACCGGCGCGTTTCGTACACTTCGCGAATCTGGGGGAAAGGAATTGGCCGTTGAAAGAGTGAGTGACGATTATCCCAATGAAGGATAAATAAATCACATACCGCCTGCAGCGTATCAGCTGGAGATTTGTGCTTGCGCAGAAGATCGCTGGAACGATGCGCAGCGGCAATGATTTCGTGCCAGTCCTATTTTGAATGAATGAGTATCTTTTAAATGGTAAAACAATCCTAATGGCGTACCTCACTGGGGACAATGATGCGGTCAGACCTCACCCAGGTCAAGTTTCGGCCATCAGCGGCGCCTTCAATGATCCGCAAGTTGCCCTGAAGACGCTTCCAGCTATTCACACAAGTAAAATACAGGGAAAATTGGGAATCATCAGTAACTTCTCCTCAATGAAAGTGGGGAACATAGAGAAAGTACCGTTTTCGATTGGCATGGAGAGGAGCAATAAAGCGGCAGCACTCTTGGTACGCCAGCAGGTTCTCGGCCACGAGCAAAATGACCTCCACCATGCTCAAGTATGTCGCCCGAGTGAAAATGTGGTACCTGCGCGACCGGCCAGACCCCGCCCCAAACGGAGCATTCGCAGCAGCATTAGCAGCGGACACATCAGGGCGTTGAGGCGCCTGCGTTGCGGGGACCGAGACGCCGCGACGTTCGCGCGCGGGTGCAGACGGCGGTGGTGCCGTCGGAAGAGCCTGGTCGGGGCGCCATGCAACTCGCAGCTCGGCCGCCAGCGCCGTCGAGAGCGCCAGCGCGGGCGAATCGCGTTCGCTCGACTGTGCGTCTGACCGCGACCCTTCTGTCGTCAATGTCGAAGATCGGGTTGTCGCCACCGTCAGCAATGACGCTGGGCGATCGCGTACATGCTCGTATCCCACCGGGGCTATCGCCGTCGTCACGCCTGGCCGGCGGGTCAGAGAAATCGCCTCGTTCGTCACTGGACGCTCTTGAGACATTTGGAGCGACCTGTGGTGCTGCTGTGCCGGGCGGGGAGGAGGCAAGATGTCGTGCTGGTAGTCTGGGTGATGGGCCATGGGAGGCACCGCACGCACTCCACCGCCCCGCGGAACTTCGCGATGCCCAGCCCACGCTCCTCCCAAACGCAAGTGTCGATCGCCCTCGGGTGGGGCAAGACCTGGTTCGCCCTCAAAGTGTGCCGCTTCATCATCCGACGCGCCGTCGGCGTAAGTGGGCAGGGGCTGTGAAGGGTATGCCACGCGCTCAGGGTGAATAATCAGTGCTGGGACAGGCAGGTCACTGCGCGGCGGGAAATAGGGCCCCATTATCGGCAGAGGTTCGCGCAGCATATCGAGCTCTCGGTGATGACGCATGTGCGGGTTCCGAGACGCGATCGCTTGTCCTGGACGCAGCATCAGCGGCGGCCCGTACCAATCGCAATCAGGGTCGGCAGGGTAGAGGTGCGCTGCATGCATGGTTCTGTCCGCTGGCGGCGGCGGTGGCGGGTGAGGACGAACGAGTGGCTCGCGAAACCTTGAATCGTGCCATTCCGGCGGCGCCATTGGGTACGGCGTGCCGCGGGGAGGCCCACCACCTGGCGCAACGAGGGGCCGCGCATGCGCATGCATGGGCCCGCGAGGCGCGTAATACAGTAGTCGGTCAGCATCCATGCTTTGCGCAAGACGGCCACCGGCAGACCTTCTTGGGCCGGGGTCAAAAGTTGAAGGATCGCGTGGGCCAATCGACTCTGTTGCCAGTTGCACAATTTCGCTGTGCCGCGCCAATGGGCCCACCACGACAAATCGGCCATCAAGCGGAACGTCGGGGCGAAACGCACCAACAGCGCGAAAGTTTGCAACGGATGCTCTGGGCGGCGCCTCGGTCGGATAGGAGGTGTGATAGTCAGGCGGGCGGATCGTCATACGCGACGCGTGCCACGCACTTTGGCCGTAGACTGGACGGCGCAAATGGGCGGACTGGTAGACATCCGCTGCGGGTCCTGGCGGCGGCAGAGGTGGAAGAGAAAGAGGCAGCGATGGCTCGACCGGCCACGGCCCGCCATGGAGCACCGGGAGCGGCGTGTAGTAGGCAGCGTCTTGGTGGTCGTACGCTGCTGCTGCTGATGGGCCATAGTCAGTGTCGTGAAGCCCGCCGCGCACGGAGCCGAGCGGACGCGCGGATGTACTCCACCCCGGCAAGTCGTCCCACTGCGCCGCCCCCACGTCGGCTGAAGCCTGCTGCCACGAACCAACGACGTCCGGATCAGCATGGCGGTGATCGTACGCAGCGAGCCCGTCGCCGCTGCTGAAGTCCACAGTCGACGCTTCAGCTTGCCAGCGATGGTGCGCGAGCATGTGCGCATCGACGCGTGGAGGGGGAGGAGAAGGTGGTGTTTGTGATGGCGGCAGCGGCAGTCGTTCGCGGCCAAGGACAGGAGCCGATGTGGGCGACGGGCGCACAAAAGAGTGTGTCGGTGGGCCGTGCGTGCTGCGTGAATGATACGCGCTACTACTGCTTCTGTTGCTGCTGTCACCGCTGGCGCTGAGGCCGCTGTCCGTGCCACGGCCCCGGCGCGGATCGGCCATGGCCGGGTCAAACGTGTCGTACATGGGGCGCTCCAGGGGTTGGTACGGACGGGGAGGGTCGGTGCCGGCCAGATCGTCGTCCATTGGCTGGCGGCGACGGTATTGATGTTGGTGTGGAGGTTGCTGTGTCATTGACACCGTCGCAGACTCGCCCCGAGGGGAACGATGTAGAGGGCGGAAGATGGCTCCCTGAGGCGGAGGCGGTGGTGGCGACGGTGAGGCTGCGTGGCGGGCTGGATAGGGTGGTAGCGACATATTGTAAAAAAAAAGGTTACAAAAAGTTCCGTAAAGAAAAAGCAGCCTAAAACAAAAAAAAAAAATACTTCAAGACCACATTTGGCCAACGCGATTGGCCAACAAGAAGAAAAGGAGGGGCGACAGACCTCATTGTGTTTTTTTTTTTTTTTTTTGGCTGAGACACGAGCGAGGCCGTGCGTGGTCGGGTGCAAGCGCGACATTTGGTCCAGCACATCTTCAGTCGGTCAAGCATATTGGGTTTCCTCTTTTTCAAGAGTAGCACCGACAATCCATCTCCACCGCCGTTGGTGGGCGGAAGTCGTGAATAGCAAATGAGGGTTTTTTTTCACTTGCCATTTGCCAAATCATGGACGAGCGCCCGCACAATCGTACAATGCCGCCCGATAACTTTGGCGGCCGTTAAAGTTGGAAGCCCGAGTGTCGGAAGAAAAGAGGGAACGTTTTTCGAGCATAAGCGAGTGCGATCGGACGATTAAAGAGTATGCAGTAAGAAATGTGGCAACAAAGAAAGAAAAAGGTGCGAGGTATGCGCGCGACCCAGATCAAAGAAAAGACGGCGGCCTTCGTTAAACAATCGAGCGATTGAGTGCTGGAGAGTTTTTGGGTCAAAAGGGAGCCAGGGGGGCATATTGAAGGTGCTGGGACTGGCGATAAAGAAAGGAGAGAGAACACCCCTCGAAAAAGAGCACCTCACTCAGTCCTCATGGCTTGGAAAAGCGAGGGCGGGACCATTTTTTTTTCTGTTGGAGGTAACGACCGGGCGGCCTGAAGCGAACGAGAAGTTGTTGGAAAAAAATATCCTCTTTCGCGCTAAAATTGCTGTGTTAAACCAAAAAACAAAGATAAATGGCCTCTTCGTCCTCACTTCCACAGGATTCGGTTGGTACTTTGTCTACGTTGCGCAAATACACGGATGGGTCAATTGTCCACTGACGCACCCTTGCACGGTCACCTCATCCGTATAGCTTCTTGCCATGCTTGCCGCCCACCGTGCGCCGCCGACGCGTTCTCCAATCAAATCGACCTTGTCCGACGAGCCCCTTCCTGCCTGGATCAACGCGCTGCGTCTCCGACTGGCGGATGAGACAGCTGCTCATGTACAAATTTTTTTTTTCTTGCTGGGTTTCAGCGAATGTGATCAAAAAGCATTGCTGATCCACTCAAGATGCTGTCCAGGTGCCGCCGGCTGCACTCTCGCCTCCATCCACCAATGAAAGTGGTGACCTTGAACTACGCGGTACATCTTTTTCCTTCTTCGCAGTGTTGGCCCGACAGCGTCCTGTGTGCGGCATTCCAATCTGCTTGCTCACTGCATCCGACATCGCAGATCAAGCTTCGCTCCAGACAATCCACAGCTATCTGACCATGCTGCAGGACTGCCATTCCGAGCTTGCGGCCTTCTTGCGCGATAATGTGGATGCGGCCGACTCGGGAACCTCCATCCAAGTACCTCTGTCCCTGCAACCGTATGTCTCCTGACTACTTTATATGCGTCATAGGGTCTCACCCTCGAACCATGTTTAACAGAGATTTCATTGCATTCATGGACGAGCTGCGACGTTTCCACGACCAACTGTCTGATCCGGTCGATTGAAACCATTTTTCCCATTCCGCTCCACTTTCCCTTCGCTTGACGGATCGCAGCGCCTCGTGGACCACAACGAAAGAACAATCCGAAAAAGAATAAAGCGAACGACTCAAAACTCCTCCATGGTATTCGCCGACTCCATCCCCGCCAATTCTTCCAAGTCTGCCGTCTCGGGCACCGCAGCCGGCCAATTCGAGACCACCACGGCCGCGACGGCATGCCAGAAGGTGGCCGAGGGTCGCACGCGCTCCGCATACACCAAGTCGCGCGCCACCTGCCGCACCCATCCGGCGGCATCGGGCCGGGTCACATGGTACGCGACGGTGGCCATGACCAGCGCGGCCAAGTGACGCAGCAGGGCGGCATCGGCGGACTCGGCGGCAGCGACCGTCCCTGTCCCCATTGTTCCTGGAGCCGGCAGCGCGTGCGTGAGGGCCCGAAAATAGGTCCATGCTGGGAGCGACGGCTGGGCCGCCAGGAGATCTGCGGCCACAGCCCGAAGGTAGATGGCGCCTGTGGCGGGTCCGTGCCCGCTCAGGGACCGACCAGCTTGGGATGCTCCGGCTGAAAACGTGATCAGGTGCGGGTAGAGTGGGGTCAGGCCTGCCATTTGGATCCGGCTTGGACTTGCCTGTATTTATTTCATTTATTAGTCTCAATGAAAACTGACGATTTGTTTTGAGACAGCAGATTGCTCGTACGCACCATGGCAGCAGCAACCCCCAGGGCAAAAACTTCGCGCAATTCGGGCAGCGAATCCAGGGCGGCTCCAAGTGGTCCAGCACACAACGCACCCAAGCTGGCAATGGGATGGATCGGCAGCTCGCCCATAACTGCCTGCGTGAGCGTATCGGGCGGAATGCGGCTAGTGACGCGGGCTAAGGTCGCGGCGAGGGCAGGGAATGCCACGACCGCCGGGGCATGGTGCAAAGTGCGTGCATCGTTGGCAACTGCCAATGCCGCCGCGCTCTTTGCGGGCGAGTTGGCGTTGGAATCCGAGGGCTCGAATGGCTTGTACCGGCGACGCACGACATGGTCCACCACACCGCCATAGGCAAACGACCGACTGGCGGCGGTCAGTTTGGTGACGATCGCCAGCAACGTGTCGGCAATGTGCGTCGAGATGGGTGCCGCCGCCACCCCTGATCCGGCGTGAGCTGCTCCAACCACGGCCTCGGCGGACCGGGCAATGGCAAGGCACTCCCAGCCGTCGGGCCCGCCGACTTTGGCTTTGACTCGGACAGTGGACCCGCGCGCGCCGTTTGACCGCGGCGGCTGCGCAGAGGTAACGGGGGGCGCGACCAGCGACCCGACCAGCACGTCCAGCAGCATGAGCGCGAGTGTTCCGCGTGGCAGCGCCGCATCCTCGCCCACGGCGGCGAATTTCCCACCCTCGAGCGCCTCCAGCGCCGGCAGCGACGCCTTCCACCACGCGGCGGTCGCCGGCGACCAGATCTGGGCCTTGCACGCCAGCGACGAGAAAAACGCCAGCGATCCCAGCAAGCTAATCTCGGGCGGCGCCACCAGTGCCTCGAACGGAGTGGTGGTGACCAGGCTCGCGGTCGGGGTCGTGGACCGCGACAGGCCGCCTCCACGACTGCGGACCGTTGACCGCTGCGACGACGACTTGTGGCCATCCGCGGCACCGCCGCCACCGCCACCGTTGCCGCTGCCGTAAGTCTCCCCACTCGACAGCAAGAGCTGTTGCTGGTGTTCTGGAAGCGCACTCCGCAGCTTCTCGAGGTAGTGGGAGATGGCGGTGGTGCAATTCTGCGCCTCGAGCTCCCAAAAGCCTTGATCGCCCGGGTACACTTCGAGTCCGGCCAAGAAATTGGGCACGAGCCGCACGGGCAGATGTTTTTTGAAAAAGTGGAGCACGTCCAGGTCCACCATGTGCGGTTCGGATGACGCTCGAATAAACGACGATAGAATGTGCGCCAGGGCCGGGATTTTGGACGCCAGATCGACCAGCTCGGCAAAGGGAAGGATCGGGTCCAGCGAGTGTAGCAGGATCTCGCATTTCGGGTCGGCGGCCATTAGGTGCGGTGCCAAGGTGCTGAGGAGCGTGATCCCGACTACATGGGTCCAGGTTGTGTATTTAAACATGAATGATATGAATTTCTCCAAAAGAAAAGAAGTTGGGTACCTTGCATCACAGCCGACTCGACGGGGAACTGGAATGCCGACCACAAAAACGACATGAGATGAAGGACGTTGGGTTTGCTGTCGGTTCGGAATGCGATTGCAAACTCAATCGACTACAAAAAAAGGAGTCAAAATAGAGGGGACAAGAATGGAGAAAAAGTGAAGAAAAAATCACCTTGGCATCAAGGCCTTCCAGGAGCGTATCGAGGTTGGATTGTCCGCCCCGCGTGTCAAACGTCTCCCAGTCGCAAATACAAGTGACTTCGGTGAACAGATCCCATACTGCAATGCGAGTTTGCGGAATCGCATCAATGCTGAGCAACATAGCCGCTGCTGGGGTCGTAATGATATGGTCGCCCTTGTGGCCAATCGCGGCGAGGGGCAGTGGCACCGATTCTTTGTATGTAGGTGCTGCTGCTCGCAACCGATCGTGTCCCATGCCATGCTGTTGCTGTTCAATCGTGCCCGCGGCATTGGTGCCGGCGGTTTGCCTGGATGGCAAGCTTTCAAAATGGGACGTTAACGCCTAGCTCACAATCAGCAATAAAAATAGCATACTTGCGCATATTCACATGCTCATAAATGGCAGCCAGGATTTGCTCCGCCGCGCCCGGTTTTTCGACCATAGTATCGGCGATCGCGCTCTTGATAAGCGCCGAACCGCCAATATCGCGGCGGTCCATGACCTTTTCCAGCACTGCCCAGTTGCTGGCACGAACGCGCATCCCGGTCCCCGTCTGCATCCCGTGCATGGGAACGTCCTTGGGATAGTACCGGGCGAGGATCTCGGCTACGAGGTACCCGTTGGCAAGCGCGCGCCGCGGATTCTTGACGGGAAATGTCAGATCCAGAGAACCAACCCATTTTAGCAGCTCGCGGGGAAGTGATACGGTCGCTGCTGGCGTTGGGATCCCAGTCAGTGGAATGGTGCGCAAGACCGATGCCGCTACCGAAGATGACTGGGTACTGTATATAGAAGCTTCGGGCGCTGGCGGCGTCATGGTAAAATAATACGATAACAATTGGGATGTATGTATTGTGTTTCCCAGAAATAGACAAATCACGCCTTGATAATCTTGCGCACGTTCCCCACCACACGCACCTCAAACCCGTTTTCTTGGAACAAAGTTGATCGCAAGAACGGCTCCACGTCATGGATATTGAATTCCCGCGCACGGGCCGCGAGGTCATCCACCTTGACAGTAACCGCCGACAAGGACGAAGGAGCGCCACCAGCAACGACGGGCGTCTGCGAGTCGGGCATTTCCTCCAGGATCGGAATGGCGGCGCCGGCGCGCCCGCGGCCAGCGTATTGGTGAATGCGGCGCGCCTCGGCCACCAAGTCGTTGAGCGAGAACAGCAGCAGCTCGTCATTGTCGCGCGAGTACCGAATGTACTTTGCGAACGCGCGGCGCAGCTGGCGCATGACCGTGTACTTTTGGGTGGAGATGAACGAGTCGAGCATCACCGAGATCGCCAAGTCCACGTCGTCGGCACGCACGTGGTCGCGCAGGTGCATGCGCGCGTGGGCCTCGGCCATGCGGATCATCGACTCCAAGTGACGCACCGTGATCGGGATCGATCCGGTCTGCAGCGACTCGCGACGCAGCTCGCCGTACAGTTTCGCCACTTTGTCCTGGTCCATGGCCGCCAGCTGCGGCTGCACCTTGTCCTTGGCGTACATGATGTACTTTTTCAGCAGTTCCTGTGGGATGATGGACGCGTCGTCGGTGCGGGTGGTGATGGACGCCAGGTCCCACTCGTTGACTTTCGGGTGCGACCGCCGGTGCGACGACACCACAAACTCGGCCAGCTGCTCGTCCAGCTCCGGGTCGGCCTTGTCCTTGACGACGCACAGCACGTCGAACCGCGACAGGATCGGCTCCGTCAGGTCCACGTTCTGCGAAAAGGGGACGTTGGTGTTGTAGCGGCCGCGCACCGGGTTGGCGGCGGCAATGATACAGCAGCGGGCGTGCAGCGACGTGACAATGCCGGCCTTGGAAATCGAAATCGACTGCTGCTCCATCGCTTCGTGGATCGACGTGCGGTCCGCGTCGTTCATCTTGTCAAACTCGTCAATCAGGCACACGCCCTTATCGGCCAGGACCAGCGCGCCGCCCTCGAGCGTCCACTCTTTCGAGACCGGGTCCTTGCGCACCGACGCAGTCAGACCGACCGCCGACGCGCCCTGGCCCGTCGTGTACACAGCACGGTGCGCCGTCTTTTCCACGTACTTGAGGAACTGGGACTTGGCGGTACCAGGGTCTCCCAGCAGCAGGATGTTGATGTCGCCACGGATCCGGTGCTTGTTATTGACGTTCTTGGGCACGCCGCCAAACAGCGCCAGGCACAGCGCGGTCTTGATTTCCTGGTGGCCATAGATCGACGGCGCAATCGACTTGATCAAGCGGCGGCCAATCTTGGGATCGCGTGCGAGCTGCTTGATGGCCTTGATGTCGTCGTCCGTGAGCGAAATGGCCGCAAACTCGTCGTCGCGCTTGGAAACGTGGTTCGCTTCCAGCACAGTGGAAAACACCGGGAACCCGTTCTTGTTGTTCAAGGCCAGGTCAAAGTTGTGGCGGTACACGGCCGTGATCTCAATCTCCTCGCCCGGGCGGGCGCAGTCAATCAGGTCCCACAACAAAATTACCTCGCGGTGGCGCGGCAGACGGCCAGGCGGCACAGTCCCGGGAGTCTCTTGCAGCGTCAGCTTTTGGAAGTTGCGGTACACGGTCTGCTCGCTGTTGAGCGTAAACGGCCCGCGCGACTGGCAGTTCGGGCAGTGGCGCACGCGTACCTCGGTCGACGCGTCCTGGTGAATAGGCCCAATCACGGCGCCGCACTTGACGCAGTCGTACTTCACGTACTTGAGCTGCGGGAACACGCCCGTGCGGCGAGTCACCACGCCGGAGATGCGCACCAGAGTGTTGAGGTGGGTCTCGCGCAAGTCGCGAATCGAGTGCAGGGTTTTGATGCCGCTGATGCGCACGTGGATGGCCGGGTGGATGCGGTCGTACTGGTCAAAGTGGATCAGCACCACCTCGAACGCGGCCTCGTCAAAGAGGTCGAGCACCGCCGCTGGATGGTTGGCCAGCAGGTAGGCCATGATGGCGTTGGAGTTTTCCAGGTGCTCGTAGTCGACCACCAGCGATTCGTGGTTGAGCTCGCACATGGACTTGATGCGCGGGCCATAGACCGATTCCCCACGCTGGTCCACGTAGCTGAGCAGGAACGCCTTGAACTCGCGCTTGATGGCCATGCGAGGGCGGTCCATGGCCAGAAACTCGGCCACAGTGGAGTCTTGGAGATCGAGCATGCCCTCCAGCAGCACGTCGCCCTCCATTTCGAGATCGTCGTCAACGCCGGCCAGGGGAGCGTCGTCAGCGGCGCGTCGCCGGCGCCGGCGGGCCTGGAACTCGAGGTCGCCCATGTCCTCTATTATACATTTTAATTTTGGTTAGTCCTTGTTGTCGCGAGAACAAAAAAAAATGGGAACATACCCCCGTCGTCCAAAAACGCAGCAGGAAGTCGGCCCTCGAGCACGTCCCGGCGGCGAAGCTGAGCATCGACGGCAGCGCGCGAATGTGCATCCAGCTCCTCGTAGTCCTCTTCGTCGTCCAGGCCGTCGGCGTCGTAGCGATCCAGCTCCGGGTTGGCAACGTAATCGCGCATCATGCCGTCGCCAATCAGGTCCTCGCCGTCCGCGTCCTCGTCCTCGGCCGGGTAGTCGTCCACATCGTGCGGGATCAGCATGTCCGTGTCATCCACCAGCGGCAACTCTGATTCCTCGTCATCAAGTCGGTCGGGCTCGCTCGCGTTGAGACCGCGGCGGCCGCCTGTGGAATTGCCACCAACATCGTCGTCGTCGTCGTCCGAGAACTGGCGCGCATAGGGCACGGGACTGGAGGGCGGCAGCGATTCGTGGCCGGGCGAGGTCGGAATGTCCAATTGCGCCAGGCGGCCGCGGCGCGGATCAAAGTTTTCCGTATCGGTACCAGGGGCATCTGGCGAGAGCGAGCGCTGTCGCTTACGCACAGGGCCGGGTGTTGGTTGCGTGGGTCGGCGCGATGACTGTCATTCTTTGAATGAGTACCGTCTTCTGAGACCTTGATAACTCAATACGGTACCATGATAGGTTGGCTGGGATCCAGCAAGAGCAAGAGCAAGAGTAAGAGCAAGAGCAATCAATTGGTTGGATGAGATCGCTGTTGAAAAAGGACGCGCTTTCGGGACGCGTGAGTGAGAAATCGCTCATTTCAGAAAAAATGCCATTCCCCGTCCCGCTGTCTGCGGACGCACCGCTGGCCCGCGCACTGCACGAGCGCCTGGTCGCCGCCTTCCCGCCTATTGCCCGCGTCGTCTCTGCCCCCTTGTCGCCCGTCACCACTCCCACCCGATCGCCGGTCGCGGTCCTCGACCCCCATGCCCGCGTCGCTCGCTTGGCACCACTGTTGGGCCCGGCCCGCGCCGCCGCCGCTGCCGCAGCGCTCTCTGCTGCCGTCAGTCCCGCCACCGCTCCCCTGACTGTACAGCTCCTGCTCTGTGGCCGCGCCGTCGCCACTGCCGAGTTCCTGTTCTCGTCCCCGTCATTGCTGTCACCGCCGGACTTGGTCGTGGTATGCACGCCACCGGACCCGTCATTCACACTCACGCTGGACGATCTGGCCCCCGAGCTGAGGGCTTGGACCCCGGTCGACGCCGTGGCGTCCACGCTCCGGCTGCTGGTCCGCGTGCGCGAGCTGCTGTGCGCCAGCCACGCTCGCCAGGCCGATCATTTTCCGCACCCACGCATCGCATTCGACTGGGGCATGGCCAGGGACGCGTTCCCGGGAGCCGAGGCTGCCATTCTCTGTGACGCGGCCACTTCATCGCCCTCTTCGTATGGCACGGCAACGGATGCGCGGGACGAGGAGGTGCTGGGACTATCGGCGGCGGCGACGATGGGCCCGGATCCGACCGCGACCACCGTACTGTTTGCAGTGCCGCTTCACATTCCCTTTCCCTCGCCGCCGCCGCCGTCTTCAACGTCGACTTCATCCGCAGTAGTGGCGGCGCCACCACCACCGCCCCTCCCACATCGCCTCAGCACGGCGTCCGTGGCGATTACGGACAACACCTTGCCGCCGCTGACGCTGGTGGTCCTGGTGCAGCACTTGCTGGTAGCCACGCCGTCGCTGGACTTTGAGTTACGCGCGGCGGCGGCCTCGCACTGGGTCCCCGAGCCGTGGGTGCAAGCGCTCGAGGGCGTGAACTGGCCCGTGTACGATGCTCGGCAGCCCGATGTGCCGCTAGTGGACTACCTAGGCCGCGTGGCCGAGATTGCGCGGGCCGGGGTCACGGCCGCGGTGAATGGGGCCGAGCTGCGGCGCCGGTTCTTGGAGGGTTTAGCGGGTGCGGTCGGCGACGAGCTGCTCGAGTGCAACGGCGACTCGGCCATTCACTTCATGCACACGGCAACCCCGACCACGTCCACGTCGCCGACCATGGTCATGTGCTCGATCGCACTGCCGGACCGGTTCCCAAACGAGCCGCCGACACTGGTCTTGCGCGGGGTCATGGTGGCGACCGTCATGCCCACGTCGCCGTCGGGGATTCCAGCGATCCCCGAGTCGTCGGTCGCACGATGGAAGCTGTGGACGCTGGGTGGGGCCGGCGCACGGTGGGCGCTCGATGAGATGGTGGCACGGACCCGCGGGTGGGTCGCGGACGAGGCCGGTGGGTTTGTCGCCCGCAGCAAGGTCATGTAACGCAACAAACTTTTTCTTTATTTGCGGAAAAACACCTTGAGCTCGGTCCCGGCGGCGCCGAGCGGCACGCCATGTAACGCCTTCTTGGCCTCGGTACTGGCGGCGACCGACTCGTACTCGATAAATGCCACGCCCTTGCTCTGCACGCGGCGGATCTCCACCAGGCCCGGGTATTGCGAGAAGGCCGCACGCAGCACCTCGTCCGTCACGTCGGCGTCGATGCCCTGCACAAACAACGTCGGGTTGGGTGGGGCCAAGTCATCTGGCACCGCTGCCAACGCCGCCGCGTGTGCGGGAGCCGTGGGTCCGCCTGTCTGAGCCAGTGGCGGCAGAGGGAGGGCCGAGGTCGGGGGAAGCGGCGGTAAACCGGGCATGCCCATGCCCATGCCCATTGGCGGCGGAGGCGGCGGCGGGAGTGGCATGCCTGCCATCATGCCCGGAGGCATCATACCGGGGGGAGGCATCATCCCTGGAGGCAGCATTCCTGGTGGCATACCCGGCGGCATACCCGGGGGCATCATCATCCCTGGGGGCATCGTGGGTGGACGCGGCATCGAGAATCCTGGAGGGAGCATCGTAGGCGGTGGGCCGGGGAACGCTGGGCGCATGGCAGGCGGGGCAGCAGTGGCAGCAGCAGCAGCACGCGTCGCTTTCCGATCCTCGTCCTCCTTAGTGCGCTCGGCTGTTGTTATAGTGGTGAGATGAAGGTTCACAGTCAAATAAAGATAGAGAAAAAAGGAGAATACCAAAGCGCTTGGCGTGGGCGACCTCGTAGGCGTGCAACGCGTCCGGGCCGTCGTGCTCGGCCAGAGCTTTCGCCTTCATCTTGGCAAAGTGCACGATCATGGGCTTTCCGCCCATAAACTTGTGGTCCTGGGTGTCGCGGTACGCAATCTCGGCGTCGGCGGTGCGGTAAAACGTCACCCATGCCTGGCCACGCTTGCGCATCCCGTGGTGGCAGCGCACCTCCAACAGGCGGCCGTACTGCTCGTACAGGCGCATCAGCAGCCGCTGCAACGTGGTGTGGCCAATGCGCTCGGGCAAGCAGCGAATGTACAGCGTGTTGGACGGCGGGTTGGTGTCGGGCTGGATCACGATCGGCCGGCCTTTCTTCCCAAAGAGCAGACGCGGTTGCTGGGCTGTATAAATTATGTTAATATCATTCAAGTATTTATATTTAAAACCAACCAATGGCAGGTGCGGCCAGGGGCACATCTGGACGCGGAGCCTCGGTCTTGTTTGCAGCAGAGGGCGACTGCGCGCGTGCCTCGCCGGTGCGGACGGGCGACTGTGGCATTGCTTTATTTTGATTTTTGATTGAAACGACGAAAACGAAACGATTTTTTTTGAAATCCTGCCAGGCAGGTCAGGTGACTATTCGTCGAGAATAGTACGCGATCGATCCGGATCCGGATCCCGTTCCCCTCTGCTTGCCAAGCAAAAATATACTCGGATCATATACATTCATATCAGTAACATATGCCGAATCCCACTTCCCCGCTGCCACCGCAGCCCCTGTTGCGCCGCGGCGGCGGCGGTCGGCACAAGCGGTCCAAATCCACGTCGGATGCTCGCTCACAGAGTAGTGGCCTGTCGCCGACCAAATCCGGGCGGGCTGCCGTGCAAATTCACTCTAGCGGTAGCGGCGGCGCCCACTCGCCCGCTGTCGCATCCCCATCATCGTTTTCAAGCGCAAACCGGCCGGGCACTCGCGGTGCCATGTCCACCCCGTCCCCACCGCGTCCACTCACGCCGCGGCCGGCGTCGGTGTCGGGACCGGTCCCGGACGACCCCGACCCTCCGTCCCTCTCGGACCCGTCTGATCCGCATTCCGGTCTACTGACGGTCCCCGGCGCAGCAGCTCTAACCCGGCGCGCGCCGACGCCCGTGCTCACGCCAACGCGGCCCATCACGCGCGACAAGCACCGCCGCTCGGCATCGTTCTCGTCGGTCGCGCGCAAATCGCACACGCTGTCGATCTCCCGCGTCGCCCGTCCCCCGAGCGCCGCCGCTTCTACCAGCACCGCCGGCCCGTTGTCGGCCGGATCCTCAGCGGCAGCCGCGGCCGCTGCGATCCTGCACGCCTCGCAGTCGGGTGGACGGCTGCGCCCAGGCACCTCGGGCACGTCGCCGATCCTGCACCCGGCGTCCACGTCCGATCTGTCGCCGACATTCCACCAGGGTGGATGGCACGACGACGAGCACGATCGTCACGACCACGACGACGCCAACTCCACTGGCGACGGCCATGCGTACTACCCGGTGTCGTCGGTGCCCGCCCAGGACTGGATGACGGGCGGAGCCATTGTCCGCGACGGCACGGCGCTGCGCGATGCGTTTGGACGCACGCTCCAAATGCGCGGCGTCAATCTCTGCGCCAACAGTAAGCTCCCGTCCACCCCACTCGCCGACAATCCCGAGCACTCGCAGTTCTTTGATCATCGCAACGTCACGTTTGTGAATCGCCCATTTCCTCTGGAGACTGCGCACGAGCACTTTTCTCGGCTCAAGCACTGGGGATTGGTTCGCATTATTTCATCCTTGTACTTTTTTTTTGCTCCCAACTGATTTACCTTTCATATCAGACTTTCATTCGACTGTTGGTGACGTGGGAAGCGCTGGAGCACAGCGGCCCAGGTCAGTACGACGAAGAGTACATTGGGTACCTGGTCAAACTGATTGACATGATGCCAAAGTACGTCTTATTCCGCAAACTGCTTTCCAAAAGTCACAAAGGAATAACCTAAGAATACAAATAGGTATGGAATCAAGTGCTTCATTGATCCTCACCAAGATGTCTGGTCCCGGTTCTCCGGGGGCTCTGGCGCACCCGGCTGGACCTTTGAGGTGGCGGGCATGGACATTCGCAAGTTCAAGGAGACGGGCGCCGCCCATGTCCACTCGGCCCACACCGCAGACTTTTGTGATTGCACGGTGGATCCGGTCACGGGAGTGTACATCCAGTCCGAGTCAGCCAAGCGTACGTTTTCTTCTATTGTACTCCGATTGGTATTCATTGAAATGGATCAATATTTGTAGGAACTCACGGAAATACTCCGTACCACCCAATGCTGTGGCCCTCCAACTATACGAAACTGGCTTCGGCCAACATGTTTACCCTTTTCTTTGCCGGGGCCACGTTTGCCCCGAATCGCATGGTCGAGGGGGAAAACATTCAGCATTTCTTGCAGCGCCACTACTTTGCTGCCTACCAATACCTTGCATCGCGTGTGCGGGACATGGAAGCGGTGATGGGCTTTGAAGGTGTGTGTTTCCTTATTCATTTTGTTTTTCAAAACTCAACTCATATCAAATCTTTGTAGTCATGAACGAGCCGCACCAGGGCTACATTGGACTTCACGATCTGACGCGGTTTGCGCCAACCGAAGCGTTGCTACTGGGCGATGGTCCGTCGGCCCTCGAATCCTTTGCGCTGGGGTTGGGACTCGAGCAAGAGATCGAGGTCTGGGTGAAATCGTGGCCGATTCCCAGTCGCAAGGAGTCGACGCGCATGGTCAACTCAGGTGGGGTTCGCGTGTGGCTCCCGGGGTACACGGATCCGTGGCTCGAGGAGGGTGTATTTGCGGTCCCCGAGGCTTGCGAGCAAGGCAGAGTATCGGGCAAGCCGCGGATTCGCCTGGAGCTGCTCAAGAAGGATTATTTCACAAAGCACCCAAAGACCGGCGCCAAAGTCGACTTTAATCAGGACTTTTACTTGCCTGTACGTTTGACCTTTTTTTTTTGCCTTTGTCTGAATAATCTCAAAGAAAAAAAACTCACTTACAAAATTGGATCCAACACCCAGTTCATTACCAAGTACGCCAATGCCGTGCACCAAGAGTTCCCCGAGGCAATGATTCTGGCCGAGCCGCTCCCACAAGAGCTCCCGCCCGTGTTCACCACGCAACTCAACGGCCTGATCTATGCGCCGCACTGGTACGACTTGCCGTCCGTGTTTGCCAAGGCGTTCTCCGGGTTCATCACCCACGATGTGCCGATGCTCCGGGACTCGTCGTTGAATATCGTGGCCGCCACGTATTTCGGGGTCGCGGGGGCCCGTCGCAACTACGCCAACCAGCTGCGGCGGCTGAAAGCCAAGGGCGTCGACCGAGTCGGGAGCGTGCCGTGTATCATTGGCGAGTGCGGGATTCCCATGGATATCAACAAGCGGTCAGCGTACGACTCGGGCAATTACGAGCACCACGACGTGTTTCTGGATGCGGTCATTTCGGCCATGGAGGCCAACTTGCTGCACTTTACGCTGTGGAACTACAATGTGGTACGTTATGTCCTTTTTATTGTTTGATCTACCGATGTTGACTTTTTTGCATGACAATAGGACAATGATAATACGCATGGAGATCACTGGAATGGTGAAGACTTTTCGATTGTACGTTAAATATTGTTCCTAATTATATAAGAGGCGTGTCTCACACGCAAACATTACTAGTTTTCCCCGCGCCAGCAAGTCATGTACCAGCTCAAGATGGAGGATCGGCGCAACCGGCGCAAGGTCAAGTACCAGGCCGGGTACGGCTTGCCCCGGTCGGCGCGCTCGGCGCCTCCCCTTGCAACTCTACCGTCAAGCACACGGCCTCTTCTTGCCCCAGTAGCGACCCCGAGCCGTGCCGAGCTGGTGGTCGGGGACGGCGGCGCGAGTGCAAGCGAGTCAGCGACCGAAACCACGCAGTTGCTCGTGCACGACAAGTCGGTGGTTCCGCCGACGCCGCCGATCTCGTCCCGGCGCAGCAAGGGCAAGCGCGGGCTGCTTCAAATTGCCAGTCACGGGCGTGGTAGCAGTAGTACCGGTAAAGGCAGTAGTGGCTCGCGCGACTCGAGCATTTACAGTCCCATGACGCCCAACTCCCCGTTTGACATTGGCGAAGTGTTTTTCAATGACGATTTACGGCACCACATGGGCGGCCGGGTCCTCAGCGCCGTGATCCGCCCCTACGCGTCCCGGATCGCGGGGACTCCGACCAAAATGGAGTTTGATCTCGAGACGTTACGGTTCCGGCTCGAGTTTGCGTGCCACCAAGTGAAACTGCAGCGGGACCCGATGACTGCCGCGTACTTCCGGTGGCTCACGTCCGAAACCCCACCGCAGTGTTACGAGACGGTGGTGTTTGTCCCCAAGTACCACTACATGTTTGATCATCTGGACGTGGCGGTTTCGGACGGCGCTTGGGCGTACTACAAGGAAGAGCAGACGCTGATTTGGCGGATCGAGGATATTTCGCCGGGGACGGTCCACTGGCTCGAGCTGAATGTGCGGCCGGACAAGCCCAAGGCCCGCAGCACTTGCGGCGATCTGGCGAGCAAGTGTTCGGTCATGTAACTCCGACCCACCAGTCGAAGGGGTACGAATACATAAAAATGAATAAAATACATTCTCGGTAACTCGGTCGCCTTTGTGTAGGATGAAAAAAAAAAAGAAAAAAAAAAGACTGAATGTCAAACGTCGCCGCGGTTGATCAGATCCGCCAGCCGGCCACACAACAGCAGCACCGCGTCGACTTCGGTGGGCGCCTCGGCCTTCAACCCGCCCAGGGTCACGGTGCGCGTGCGGCCGCGGTTGGCGCGGCCAAAGCTGAGCTCGAGACCCAGGGTATCGGCAATCGACTCCAGGTTGTCCTTGGTCCACTCGGCCATGATCTCGGGCGACGCGTCGGTCGGATAGGGCGGCGAGATCGGGGATGACCGAGCCACGGACGCGGAGGGAGTAACAGGAGCTGCAACGAACGGCTGCGGCTGCGGCATGGGGGTGGGGGCGGCAGCAGCAATGTACGGGGCAGCAGCAACGGGAGCGGGAGCGGGAGCAGGAGGCGTCGGCGCAGAGTAGGTAGCTGGCACGGGGGCCGCGTAAACGGGAGCAGCAACCACAGCTGCCGCTGCCACTGGGGCAGGAGTCGGAGCCGTGTACGTTGCCGCGGCGGGCGGCGCCGGTGCAGCGTACACGGGAGCGGGTTCCACAACAGTAGCAGCAGCAGCAGGAGTAGCAGCCACCGCCACGGGCTCGGGCGCCGATACCACCGGCTCCGGCACATCAGGAGCCCTCCATCCCGACGACGAGTACATGACGGGGTCGCGGTCCAACGGGTTGGCAAATGTCTGCGCGAGCTGGTGGGCAAGGTCGTCCACGGCCGTCGCGTCCACCAATATCGGCTCTGGCTGGTAAGCCGCCGCCATCGCCGGTGCCGCTACCACCTCCTCTTCGACCACGGGCGGCGCCGCGCTCGGCTTGTCCGGCTCGGGTCCCAGGTTGAGCTTGAACGCAATCAGGCGCGCCGCGTACTCCTTGGCGGCCTTCTTGCCCATGTAGTCCTCGCCCGAGTCGGCCGACTCGCCCGACAGCGTCACGAAGCACCGGTACGCGCGGCCGCCGCGGTTGATGGTCTCGATCCGGTCAAACGTGAACACGGGCGGGTCCAGGTACTCGGCTATTTATATGTGTGGGTTAATACTGGTACGGCCATCAACAACACAAAAAAAAAAATAGAATACCTTGCGCCCACTGGTACAGCAGACTGATGGGGTCGGTAAAGTTGACCGGCCGCCCGCTTCCCTCCCAGGTAATATTCCGCGGCAGAAGCTCCTCCGGCGACGGCTCCAGAACCAGCTCATTGATATGCTGCGCAATCCAGTTCCCCGACGCGTCGTGCTTGGCCTCCTTTTTAGCGGTGCGGGCAAACGACAGCGCAAACAAGCCCTCGACCGTGACATGGCAGATAAACAGCGTGTCGATCCCGTCGCGGGCCTCGCCGAACCGGTACTCGGGGGTGGCCAGCCCGCGCAGCTGCGTGTACTCGTGCAGCCACTTGATGTTGTTGTGGTCTTTATTGATGAGCGGCGGCGGCGGGATCTGCGACAGCAGCGGCGCGGGGGCTTCGAGCTGGCGAGGGAGACGCGCGGCCGACGGCTTCACCATCTCAATGAACGCACGCTGCTGTCCCGGTGCAGTGCCACCGATAATGGCACCGGCCGGCATGGGGGCCGGAGGGTCGTGGCGGACCGGCTGGACCGTCGGCGGCGGGGGCATGGCCCTGGGCGGCGCAAACGTGGCCGCGGGCATGGCCGGCATCGCAAACGCCGGCGTCGACGCGGTGGCCGCGGTGGCGAAGGGGTTGGCGGCCGCGGTGAAGGGGTTAGCGGCAATGGCGGCGGCAGCAGGAGCAGGGGCAACAACAGCATGAGCAGGAGCAGGCGCAGAAGCAGCGGGAGCAGGAGCAGCAGGAGTCGGAGCCCGAGGGGCGGGGGTGCCTGAGATAATAAAGGCGGCTCCGGCACCGGGTCCATTCTTCGGCGGGGCACCATTCTCGGTCGTGGTGGTGGTGGCCGGCGCAGACAATGACGCGTCGCCGCTGACGGTCCCTTCCTCGGTCAAAAACGCGTTGCGCGCGGGGCCTTCGTTCGGGTACATGGGCACCTTGTGCACGGCGGCCTCGGTGGCGGCCATGTCGGGGTGGTCGACCGTCATTTTGTTTGAAAGAGAAAAGAAAGGTTACATTATCACACACCTGGTTGGCCTCACTGGGCTCCTCAAGGATCGGTATAAAGAGCTTCTACTTTTACCAAGTTTTGTTATGTGGCCAACAAGTCCCGGATGATTCCAAGTGTTGACTCTGGTTTACCGTTTCCACTCACATGCGGCGAGTACGAGTACAAGCGCGATCAACCCACCGACTGTGTGATCCCTATCGCTCTTTCTTTCCGTCTTGACCTCACAATTATACTTTCTTCAATTTAATCACCGTCGTTTTGGTGGTCAAAAGTAAGTTCCAGGCCGAGTGCAGATCAAGGCCAAGATCAAGCAGAAATCCAGGATCAAGGACATATGAGAGCGGTCGATGATGACGAGACGAGTGGAAATACCTGGAATGGAAGAATTCTTTTGGTGAAATATTTGATCCGAGCGCTGGAGCTGGAAATCTGGGTTGGCGGAATGACATTGGTAAC
>MU624559.1:0-57059 GCA_025349905.2 Blastocladiella britannica
AGAGGAGGGAAAACTTGGTCATCTTGTCTTGTGTGTGTAAAGGTCTAAGATGTCGTCTAGACTCTTTTGATCCAAGGTATGTGCAGAAGCTTGGGTGCTTTACATGTAGGAAGGGATCGGTGGCCGGGGATCCAGCTCGCCTTTATAGGGCCGGCCTTGGCCATTGCGTCAAAAGTTGCCGCGTATGCCAAGGTCGCGTCCTGCAGCAGCTGATACAAACAATAGACGCAATTGCCGCGGTATATTACAGTATTGTTCCATTTTTCCGACGTGGACAGCTGTGGCGGCGCCAACTTGCGAACAGCGGAAAAGTCAGAGGTTCCGTTCGCATTATTGTCAGCAGTTCTGCTGAGGTACGGGCACAGTCGCGGTCCATTATAAAGGAGTTGGGAAATGCCAAAATCCAGAAAATATATTTTCCCAAACCGATCAGACCTTGTCGTAATCCAGCTTGGTCTCGAGCTTCTTGGTGTCGGCCACCTTCCGCACCGCCTTCATAAAGTCGTCCTGGGTCACGTAATCGCGCTCGTCGCGGATCGCAAACATGCCCGCTTCCGTGCACACGTTGCGCAAGTCGGCGCCATTGAACCCGTCCGAGAGTTTGACCACCGCCTCGTAGTCGAGCTCGGCTTGCTTGTTGATCTTGGCCGAGTGGATCTTGAGAATGTCGAGGCGGCCAATCTCGTTGGGCAGCGGAATCTCAATCTTGCGGTCCAAACGACCTGGGCGAAGCAGCGCCGGGTCCAACGTGTCGGGCCGGTTGGTGGCCATGATGATTTTGGTCTTGCCCAGGTAGTCAAACCCGTCCATCTGGTTCAAGAGCTCCATGAGCGTGCGCTGGATCTCGCGATCGGCCGAGGTACCCTCCGAGAAACGGCGGCCACCAATGGCGTCAATCTCGTCCATGAAGATGATGCACGGCTCGTGCTCCTTGGCGTACCCAAACATCTCGCGGATCACGCGGGCCGACTCGCCAATGTATTTGTCGACAATGGCCGACGACACGACCTTGAGGAATGAGGTTTCGAGGGTGGAGGCGACGGCACGGGCCAGCAGGGTCTTGCCGGTACCCGGTGGGCCGTAGAGCAGAACGCCCTTGGGCGGCTTGATGCCGACGCGCAAAAACAGCTCCGGGTTGACCAGGGGCAGCTCAATCACCTCGCGCAGCTCGCGGATCTGGTCCGAGAGACCGCCAATGCCGGCAAAAGACACGGCGCCCGGGTCCTCGGTCGACATGTTGTACACGAGCGGATCCACCTCGCGCGGCAGGACGCGCATGATAGTCAAGGTGGTCATGTCGAGGGAGACACGGGCGCCCGGCTTGAGCTTGGAGCGATCGAGCTTGGCGCGGGTGCCGACAATGTAGCGGGGGCCAGAGGAGGCCTTGACGATGACTATTTTAGGGTGTGAGTGGGTGAGTGGGTTCTTGAGTGACCAAGTGAATAAATAGCGTACACTTTTCCTCGTCCAGCTGCTTGAGCACCTCGCCAATGATCTGGCCGACGGTCTGCAGGGCCTTGATGTCGTCCTCAGACTTTTGGAACTGGCGCTCGAGCTCACGGAGGCCGAGGCGGACTGTATTATTATGTTATGTTAATAACTGCAAAAAAAAAAAAGAAAAAAAAAAAGGATACACGCACGATCCTTCAGCTTGGCCTCCACGGCACGGTGGTCCAGCAGACGCTTGCGGTAGTCGTTGAGGGCGGCGGTGCGACGCTCGTCGGCAGGAGCAGACATTTTGATATTTTTTTGCGAAGAATTGATCGCTGATCAGGCTGTTTCTTTGAAGAGGAAAAAAAATTGCTCTTTCAAAAAAAGTGACTGACCAAAAAAAAATCAACAGCCAGCCTTGCTCGCGTATTGATTCTTGTCTCTTGCCCTGGCCTGGTCTTATATAGTTCTTGACTGGTCTCGACAAAAGAATTTAAAATGGCCGCTGTCCACCCCCACGACACCACCTTCTCGGTCCCCGTCGAGGGCGACGAGGTCGTCGAGCTCACCCTCGACCCGCTGCCCCCCGCTCACGATGTGATCGAGGCCCTCCACGGCCAGACAGACCCCAAGCACATTGCCCGCCTTGCGGTCCTCTACCACCAGCGCGCCCACGCGGAAGAGGCCGCCTCGCTCGCCGACGCCGCCGACAGCCCCGATGCCGCCGTGCACGCCCAGTCCTACGAGACCCGCGCCCCGATCAAGTGCATCCGCGTCGCCCTGGCCCTGGCCACCTCCCCGCCGTCGGCCCGGCTCCTGGCCTCGGCCGCCGACGACCTGGCGTTCGCCGAAAAGATCGACCCCAACTACGTCGGCCTGTGGATCACCCGCGCTGCCGTGGCCCTGGCCGCGGGCGACCTCGACGCCGCCGACCGCCAGCTCGCTTCGGCCGCCCGCCACGTCTCCAAGCGCCATTTACCCGCCACCGCCTGTCTCGCGCACCTGGCCGAGCGCCGCGGGGACTGGCGCGCCGCCCAGCTGCACTGGCAGCGCGCACTGCGGCTCGTGTCGGGCAACCCGCGGTTTGGGATCGCCGTGCAGGTCGACGTGCGCCTGCATTTAGGCGTCGCGTTTGCGCGGCTGGGCCACGTGGCTCCCGCCCAGGCCGCGTGGCGCCGGGTCATGGAGATCGACTCGGAAAACGTTGCCGCCCGCGCGTACCTGGCATCGCTGTATATCAACGAGGCGCGGCGGCCTGAGAAACCGCGGGGGTCCGATATCCGCACCCTCGGCACGCTCGCGCAAACACTCCTGCAAGAGGCGTACACGCTGATGCGTAAGCAAGGGCTGGCGCTGCCGTTGGTGCACGCGCGGTTGGCCGATATGATGTTTATTCAGGGCGACGACCACGACGCACGCAAGCTGCTCGAGTCGGTGCTTGACGCCGCCGACGCGCTGCCCGACCCGGCCGTCGGCGCCGAAGTGCGCATGTACCTGGCGCGCATCGACCACCGCGAGGGTAACCTCGACCGCGCCGCCGCCGGGTACGCGGCCGCAATCGCTCGCGACCCGGCAAACCGCGCCATTTTGCCCGCACGTTTCCAGCTGGCGCAGATCCACGTGGCGCGCGGCGATCTGTCGTCGGCTACACCCCTCCTGGAACAAGTGCGTGACCGCGCTTCGGGCAGCTCGGGTAGCGGCGACCCGGACCATGACCTGGCTGGTGGCAGCGGTGGTGTGCGTGGCCCAGCCGGCGCGGGCGTGAGTGGCGGTGCCGCAGCGCTGTCGGCCGGAGCCGCCGGTGCTGGTGCCGGAACCTCGCTCGGCGACGACTACGACGCGCTCAAGCAGCTGGCGCTGGTACACGCGCGGCTGGCCGAGACGCCGCACGCAACGTCGGCGACCATGCCCACGAAAGAGTACCAGGAGACCCGCGAGCGCGCGCGTGCGCTGTACTCGCGCGCCCTGGAACTGTTCAAGCTGCTGTACGATTTCTCGTCAGGCGACTCGGAGATGAAGGGCACCAACGACCCCGAAGTGCTGCTGGTGCACGCGCGCATGCTCGAGTCAGCGCCGTTTGCCGATGCCGCCGCTCGCGAATCAGCCCTCAACTGTTATCGCCGCGTCGAGGCCATTTTCCTCAAGCGCAATCAGGCCGAGAGCGTTCCGCCCGAGATTCACAATAACATTGGCGTGTTGTTGCACTACCGCGGCGATTTCAACGACGCCGAAATTGCGTACAAGGCGGCTATGAACAGTGTTCGGTGTGTCTTGTACATTTTTTTCTTTGAGTACTTGTCGATTCCCTCCTAACCTAACCAAATTAACAAAATGATATTTATAGGTCCAACCCAAGCGCCGACGCGTCAGCCATTGAAGTCACCTTGCAGTATAACTTTTCCCGCGCATTGGAAGCGTCCGGATCCGTGGACCAGGCGGCAGTGGCGTACCGGCGCCTGCTCAAGCGCAATCCGCAGTACATTGACGCGCACTTGCGTCTAGCATCGATCGAGTCGTCGCAGTCGCGGCTCGACGAGGCCGCGCGCCACGCCGCGTCGGCGCTGGACGCGGTGCCCGACTCGGTGGACGCGCACGTGCTGCTGGCAACGATCTTGCGGTCGCAAGGCGAGTACCTGCGCGCGCGCGGCGACTCGAAGCGGTCGCAGGCCGAGTTTGCGCGGGCGCGCATGCTGTTTTCCAAGGTGCTCCGGTCCATTGACAAGTTTGACCTGGTGTCGCTACTGCAGCTCGGAAACATGTACCTGTTTGACACCAAGATCGCGTTCCCCGAGGGTACCACCAAAGTCACCAAGGAAATGTACACGGAGGCGCGTGGGCGGCACTTGCTCGAGGCGTACAAGCTGTTTGATAAGGTCTTGCAGCTCGACCCGCGCAACCCGTACGCGGCCAACGGACTAGGCATTGCGTTCCGCGAAAAGGGCCACCGCGAGGAGGCGCTGCGTGTCTTTGAGCAGGTGCGTGAGGCCGACCCGACCGTGCCTTGCTTTGCCATCAACTATGCTCACATGCTCGGCGAAATGGGCGATCACAAGCGTGTTGTGCCTTTGGTTCGTTTTTCCTCTTTTTCATTTATTCGATCCATTGGGCATTCACAAAATAAATGATTGGGACAGTACGAGACGGCGCAACAAAAGTTCTTTTCGGGCACAAGTCTCGAACTGCACCTGGCAGCGGCCCGGGCATCCTTCCTCCACGGCAAGGCCACCAAGTTGGTCGAGTACCATCGGGCGGCGCTCAACCACATCCAGCGCGCGATCCGGCAGCAGCCATCCAACCCGGACCTTCAATTCGACCTGGTGGTGGTCCTGCAAGACCTGGTGTACGCAGTGTCGCACGAGCGGTCCGATTACCAGCGGGTGGAGGCGCTGCAGCACGACGCAGAGCGAGTGGCGCTGGCGTTGCGCATCATCGAAACCTTAAGCACGCGGCACGCCGACCGGTTCGACGCCAACATCCTCGAGCAGCGCGCGCGGTTCATCACCGAGACCAAGGACAAGGTCGAGAAGCGGATCGCGTCAATGCTGCAGGCCGAAAAGGACCGCGAGCACCGCCGCCAGCTGATGCTGGAGGAGCAGGAGCGCAAGAAACAGGAGGAACTCGCACATACCAGCGCCGCCAACGACCAGCGCCGCGTCGAGCTGCAGCGCCAGCTAGACGAGTTTGCGGCGTCGCGCGCCGCCATCGACGACCGCATCAAGATGGTATCGGAACTGGCGGCAAGGGAACAGACGCGCCGCGCCGCCTCAGGCGGCCGTCGTGGCGGTGGCGGCGGTGGGCGTGGGAACCGGTCCATTTCCACATCGGACACATTCATTGCGGGCGAAGACGAGGAGAGCGACGAGGCGGAAATGTCGGACGGGTCGGACGGCCGCGCCTCCTCATCGGCGTCGTCGTCGTCGCGGTCCAAGTCCAAGTCGAAAAAGTCCAAGCGCGCGTCCTCGTCTGCTGCCGGCGGTGACGACGCTGACGATCCCGAGGCCAAGCAGCGCCGGCAAAGGGAAGCGCTCAAGAACATGCGGGCCAAGAAGCGCGGCGCGCGGTCGGCAAGCAATGGCGACGACGAAGGCGATGATGACGATCATGCTGACGGCGAAGAGCACGAGACCAAGCGCCGCCGGTTGTCGCGGAAAGGCGATCGCGTCAAGACCAAGGACGTGATTGAGGACAGTGACGAGGAGCTTGCCGACGAATGATTTTTTTAATAATATTTTTTTGGGAACTTCATCATTGGTAAAAACCGATCGTTATATTCTTCAAGTATCGCTACTCCCTTCCCGTTCTTGATCTTCGTCCGCTTTCTTTATATCAGCTCATCGTCACCTTCCTCATAGTTTACATGGCGGGCATCGGCGACGGGGACGACGCGGCAGGAACGGCCGCCTGCTGAGGGGAGTTCGAGGGCAAGGGCGTCTGCTGCGACTGGGACGAGGGCGACGAGGGGGCGGCACCGCCACCACCAAAGAAGCCGTTGCCGCCGCCAACCGCAACGGGTGCTGGCGCGGGCGACGACGATACTTGTGCCGGGCGTGCAATCGGCACCGGCTTGGTCTGCATGGCGCCGTAGCCGCTCGAGGCCGTGTGCACCTTGGCACCGTTCGACGAGTGCTGCTGCTGCTGCTGCTTGCCCTTGTTGGCCACGGGCGAGCGGTAGTCGTCCTCCTCGCTGTCAACGTCCACCACCGCGTCCTGGTACTGCTGGTACTCGGACACGAGGTCGTTCATGTTGGACTCGGCCTCGGTGAACTCCATCTCGTCCATGCCCTCGCCCGTGTACCAGTGCAAGAACGCCTTGCGGCGGAACATGGCCGCAAACTGGGTGTTGATGCGCTTGAACAGGTCCTGGATCGACGTGCTGTTACCCAGGAACACCGACGACATCTTGAGACCACGGGGCGCAACATCGCACACGGCCGTCTTGACATTGTACGGGATCCACTCAACAAAGTTGGCCGAGTTTTTGGCCTGCACCGTGCACATCTGGTGGTCCACCTCCTTCATCGACACCCGGCCGCGGAAAATCGCCGCCACCGTCAGGTACCGGCCGTGTCGAGGATCGCATGCGGTCATCATGTTCTTGGCGTCAAACATCTGCTGCGTGAGCTCGGGCACCGTCAACGCACGGTACTGCTGCGACCCGCGCGACGTGAGCGGCGCAAACCCGCACATGAAAAAGTGCAACCGCGGGAACGGAATCATGTTGACCGCCAGCTTGCGCATGTCGGCGTTGAGCTGCCCCGGGAACCGCAAGCACGTGGTCACGCCCGACATGACCGCCGATACCAGGTGGTTAAGGTCACCGTACGACGGGTTCGACAGCTTGAGGGTACGGAAGCAAATGTCGTACAGCGCCTCGTTGTCAATGCAGAACGTCATGTCGGCGTTCTCCACCAGCTGGTGGATCGACAGGGTGGCGTTGTAGGGCTCGACAACGGTGTCCGACACCTTGGGCGAGGGGGCCACCGAGAACGTGCACATCATGCGGTCCGGGAACTCCTCGCGCACCTTGGACACCAGCAGCGTGCCAAGACCCGACCCGGTCCCGCCGCCGAGCGAGTGCGTCACTTGGAACCCTTGCAGGCAATCGGTCTGCTCGGCTTCCTTGCGCACCACGTCAATCACCTGCTCCACCAGCTCGGCACCCTCGGTGTAGTAACCCTTGGCCCAGTTGTTGCCGGCGCCAGACTGGCCAAATACAAAGTTGTCGGGCCGGAACAAGGTGCCGAATGGGCCGGCACGGACAGAGTCCATGGTTCCGGGCTCGAGATCGACAAGCACCGCGCGGGGAACGTACTTGCCCGATCCAGCCTCGTTGTAGTACACGTTGACGCGCTCCAGCTGGCTGTTTGGGTTCTCGCCCGTGAATGCGCCGGAGGGGTCAATGCCGTGCTCATCGCTGATCACTTCCCAGAACTTGGCGCCGATTTGGTTACCGCACTAAATTTTATATTTTTAATGAGTTTATATGCAGCATACACAATTGGATCCAAGTGAAAAAAAAATTGCGTACCTGGCCAACGCTGATGCAAACAATCTCGCGCATGTTGAGTGTTGTTGAGAGTTTAAAGGACCGGTGAGATCCGAAGTGGAGATTTATGTGGAGGGATCTATTATTATTATTATTACACAATGAGGTTAATAGCTGTTATTTTCAAGAAGAAGGAAGAAAGTTGAACGGGATGGAGCTGCCATCACGCCGCGAGAAAGAACGAATAGGGCAAGGAGAATGCGCGGTGGCACAAGAAGCAAAAGGATTCGCGACAGAAAAGAAGATATAATGCGATCTAACGTACCGATACTGGATTATATCAGATCCGAGGTGGGAAATCGCTGGGTGGTTTGACTGGCTACTTTGTGGATGGAAAGGAGCGAGCAGGCGAGGTGGGACTGGGCTATGTGGGTTGGATAAGTGCAAATGACTTTTATATAATAATTTGGTGTGTTTGGAGAAATCAAAGAGCTGCAAAGTGGGAACGGTGAAGTATATCTATATCTCGAAAAATTTCATTTTACTTTCTCCGTCATGTGATCATATATTTTTTGTGCAAGGAACGGAGTATAATGGTAATATGAGTAATATATTGTTTATATATATTCATCCCAAATTGAAAAAAGGGTGCGCTACAATATACATTCCTGTATTTACTTTTTGCAATGATCTGGATCCTGGACTCTACTGTGTGCGCCAGAACCCCTCTCAGTCTCTCTTAAATCCAATTTACTTACATATTTTTTAAATTCCGACTCTCCCACTTTCCTCGCTTGTGCAAAGTTTGCATGTCGGCTGGGACAAGAGACAAAGTCAATCCATCCAAAGTAACATCAAGAAATAAAGGAAATGCCGGTATCAGACATTCTTCAGCAGCCGTCGCTTAATCCACTGCTTGAAGAGGTGCTCCAGCGGCGCGAGCAGCAAATGTACCGTCGGCATTATGCTCCTTTAGGTTCGGGATCGTTGAACAAATTCTGCAGCACTTATGTTCACTGACATTCCCAAAATCTACAGGAGCCATCTCACAGCGGTCCGCTGAGCTCGTATCGTCCCTGCCCGACCCGGATGCCCGCTTTGGATTGCCAACGCCAAAATGTATAAAATGCTCTTTTTTTTCTCTATAGTTTCCAAACCCCCAGGCTCACGCTACCAATATTTTTTTTAAAGCGGATGCCGAGGTCCGCGATTTGTTCCAAACGCCAACTCGGAACCCTCTCTTGCCGGCCGCATATCGCCAACCCCCCGAGCCCGGCCTTCCACTGACACGGCACTACAACTCGCGCTTTGATCGCGAGACTGCATTCGGGATCCCGTCGGGGATTGGCGTCGATCGCACCGGACAAGCAACAAAAGATTCGATTTCATGGGCCCATGGGTACAGCATCATGTCTTTTCGTTTGTTTGTGATATGGAGGACGTATCTGACACTAGCTCCACTTTCCAAAATAAAAACATAGACATGACCAACCCGAGCCAAAAGAAACCACTGCTCAGGCGCAAGGGAAAGCCATCATGACGGCATTCGGCCTGCTGCCCACGTCCCCCTTGCGCCGCCAAACGGGCTCCTCCACTTTCCGCAAAAACAACAGCAGTAATAACGACAACCTGAGTGATCCGTCATCAATAGAAGAGCCAGTGTGCTCGATCCACCCCGCCCCTCGGCACCGCGCCGCGCGTGACCACGGCGATGTCTTGACATGGGGTGTTCCCGACACACACCTCGCTGGCAAAGGGGGCGAAATTGCCGCGCCCCAGACCCGCCAGGAGCAGTGGGCGTTGCACCGGCGCTCGGAGGTGCTCGCCGCGGCCATGGCTGCTGAGGCTCGGTTGCAGAGCTTCTCAATGGAAAAGACGCAGGGGCGGACGCTCCGCTGCTTTGTTTCCAAGGGAGCCCAGCGCAGGAATGGGCTTGATTAGCCGTAGCTGAAGGTTGAATCTGTTTATATTTATTTAATTTGTATTTAATTTCTGGGAAATATGGGAACTTCATTTCGTTTCGTTACAAAGAGTGCCTCCCCTTAGCGCCGCTGCCCGGGTCGACCTGTGCGACCCCGAGGACCCCTCCGGCGGTGTACCATTGCCTCCCGCAAAAGAACATACGGTGGAGGTCCCTGATACGGTAAAGCTACTCTGGGGCGGGTCGCACCCCTTCCGGGCCATGTCGCCCGAAGAGCACCGCCTCGCAGTGGTCAATGCGCGCAAGTACCGAGGCACTTCTGTCCCGCGTTTGTCGCGCGAGGCTGGCGCGCTGCTCAGCATGGACCAAGGACGCGTCGGCAAAGAGCCGTTGCTCCCGTACGGATGCGAGTCGCAGGCTGCCTGGAAGTTGGCCCAGATAGACCACTTCTCGGCGATCGCAGAGGACTTTGCCCAAAGGACCCGCGGGATCATTTCTGCCGCGAGATCATTTCTGCCGCGCCAGAGGCCGATGGCCTGCGCGAGTACCTGCTCGCGCAGCTCACCGGTCACTTGCGCTATTTTCTCAAGGTCCTTGCGGTCCCGATTCAAATGCTGCAACACGACCTGAGCGTCTTGACCATGAAGGCCCACGAGGAGATTCTGGTGGAGCTGGGAGTCGCCCGGTCCTTTGCAAAACCGAGCGAGCCAGTCTCAATGGAGACCGATGGCGTTCCGGCCCTTGCTACCAGCAAGGATCTCCTGAAGCAGATCACACGGGATACTGCTGCCACCAATACTCCCACGACTGGGACATCCAGAAAGAGATCTCGCCCTGCGGAGGACTCGGCAACGCGCACGGATCATGCGAAGCGCCGCCGCAAGTCCTCGCCCAAGATCCCATCTTGAATTGAATGTACTTGTTTCCTCTCCTCACTTTCGACTTTTTTTTCCGCCAAGCCAAGAGTGGCATGTCATTAGCGAGAGGGAAACCCGTATAACTGCTGGCTCGAGGAGTTGGATAAAATATGGGGATGGGATTTCAAAGTTGTTTCCCACTTGAAAAATATTAAAAAAAAATTATTTTTGGCCAATCTACACCTCGGCCCTTCGACCCACCACTTATAAATTAATGACTGCACCTATTGCCCAGGGCACTTGGGTTTGGGTGGCAGATCCAGCCTCACCCTCTCATTCGATTGGCGCGCATGTTTCGTCCGTCGAGAATGGCAACGTCACGGCCGTCACCACGTCGTCCACCCTGGTTGCTGCCCCCGCGAATTCCGTCAGCGCCATGTCCGCTGCCTCCTTGTATGGACCCAAGGAGCTTGCCGATCTCTCTGGATCCGCCGATCCGCCTGTCTCGGCATGGGCACATGCGATGTGGATCACCCATGCTCGTGGCGATATCAACATTCCCATCAATGGCATGTCCTCGGTCGCTGCTGTGTATCCCGAAAAGCCCTGGCCAGAGTCTGCTCCCGTGAAAACAGCGCTGACGAGCGATTCTGCACCTGGAATTGTCCTTGCGTACGTCAACTTATTGTTGACAGTATATCCGGTGTAAAAGATCTCATCGATTCTGATAACAGTGGAAACGGCGCTCTGACTGCACTCGACCACTGCTTGAACACGCTGCAGTCCAAGGGAGCTCTCGATCCTGGCATCCGGCCCAAATTGAAAGCAGCCATTGGCGTGCTCCGATCCGTGTGCGGGACTGGCGACCAAATTTCGGTATGTCGACATCCATCTTAACACAAAATACCAGCGAAATTAATAAAAATATCTTGACCAGCCGTTTTCGATCCGGATTCAATCGCCAACGTCCTTTGCGGTGGCATGCACACCCGAAATCACTGTGGTGCTCGAAGACCGCTCGAGCCAGCAGTTCAACTTGTTTACAGACGTGCTGGCGACCATGTCGCAAGCCCAATGGAGTGCATTCGCCATTCAACCGACACCGGGGACCTACCCATTACTCTTTGGCGGCCGCCCCACCAGAAATGCTCCCGACGCTTCCACGCGCGGAGAAGCACCTCTTACGGACGCACTTGCCACGCTGGGACTTGCCGGCCTGGTCCCTCTGCTCCAACGGCTTGTCGCAGCCGCGCTCCATATGTCGCGCCTCACATTCACTCTTCACGAAAGCACCGGAATGGTGGAGGGAGTACGGGACCCAGCGGGCGGCCTGGCCCAGGCAAAGGCGCTCTTGTCTCTCAAAGTCGGGATTGAGGCAGCCATTCTTTCACCCCTCATTGAAGCCGGGTTTGTGACCCTAGAATCAGCAGAAGGGTGCCGCGACGAGGTGATCACCGGGCTATACAAGTGCATTGTCAACTGGACCGTCGCTTACATCAACCAAATGTGCGGCAGCAACGGCGGTGCCACCACATCTCATATCGCTGTATTTTCTCGCCCCTCGGAAATTGACTTGGTCATTGATATGTTCCGCGGGACCACCAAGGCCATGGACGGCGTGCTTGCAGCTACATCGTTGACTTCGCTCAGCTCGACCGACGTTCACATGGCAGCAGCGCTCCGGCCGGCCAACCAGGGCGTCGTGATCTCTGGCCCGCAGCACCTTTGCTTTGCCATGTCGGTCGCAAGCAGCTCCAACTTGGACGTTGCCCCACTCCGCCCGATGCTGGAACTCCTTGTAGCCCAACGAGGAGCAGCCTCCACCGCCAAAGGGGGCGCCAATGCTCGGCGATCAAGCTTGAAGGTATCGGCAAGTGGCGTGGGCGTAGTTCCCTTGTCCATGGCTGGGAGTAACGCCATGCCCAGCCTCCCAGAATCGGGTCCCACGCTGCCCGTGGTACAAGCCGAGGCAGCTCCCCTGGCCGCTGGACCCTCGAGTGCTCTGGGAAAACTGGCACAAGTCGGCGAGCTCGGGTCTGCGCAGGCGTCCCGTGCAGGGTCATACACGGCGCTCAACGAGGGCATCACCGCTGACATGATGCATTTACCCGGCGAAGTCGGAGGCATGGGCGTCTCGGCCGCCGCTCCGTCCCCCATGATGCCGCACATGAACCGAAACGAGGGCGGCGGGGAAAGGCAAATGGTGCCCTCCAGGCTCAAATCCGCGTCTTCGGCGGCCGCGGACGAGGACGATGCTGAGGAGCGCGCTCGCGAGGCAAAGCTGACAGAGTACCTGGAGCGCACCGAGAATGACCGCCAGCAGCGCGTGACTGCCCGGCTCGAGGGGCAGATCCAGCAGAATGCACAGATCTTGGATCGCGTCCAGGCCTACCCGGCCGAGCTTCAGTCGCTCCTTGCCGTCGTCCCGCACGTGGTCAACCAGATTTCGTCCGACACGTCTGGCGCCGCCGCGCTGCCATGTCCCGTCACGTGCCCGGGGATCCCCAGTATCGTTCCCATTGGGCTCCCGGCGGGGCTCGCACTTAACCAAGTTGTGCGCACGGCCCTCTCCCAGCAGCAACTCACCATTGTCGAGCGCCACACCATCGTCAACTACGTGCTGCGCGCCATGACGCAGTTTGGTCGCAATGGGGCTGGGACTGACCAGGTGTTTGCCACCTGCCTGCAATGCGCATCGACGTGTCCTGACGCATGGAAGTGGGCCACTGCATTTGCTGCGGCCGTGACACCATCACAGCCCATACAGGCCGCCTTGATCAAAGGGTGGGCCGGCCCGCGGGAGCTGCTGGAAACTGTTGTAACTCACTGGCAAACACGTCTATCTCCACGCAAGTACGGCCTGACTTTTGTCGAGGTCAATTCGATTTGGGTATTGTTGCCTCGTACTTTTATATTGACTTGAGTGACAGTCGCTTACACAAAGTGCCAATAATATAGACCGGAGCACCCATGCGTCTCAACATGACATTTACCGACAATGCGGCAGTCCTCGTCGAGTGCCACCCCTCGCAGCAGGCGTCATCCATCGTCAAAACGCTCCTTTCGTGGCGCCAAATCCCCGCACCCATCAATGAATACACGCTCTGCCTGACTGGGTTGGGTATTGATTTGCGCATGGCGCCTCAGGATCTGTTTTTCGACATGCTTGGCCTGTACCAGCAGCTGTTTGAGCAAGGGACGCTCAACATTCGCGTCGAACGCTTATGGGTCGCGCCCCCACAGCCTGGAGCGCCGCCATCCAGTGTTTTGGCGGCCGACAAGGCGTTGTGCCAGATGCAACTCGGCGCACGGTTCCCGGATGCGGCAGGGAACCCCGACGAGCTCGTCCAAAAGGCCCTGGAATCGGGATGGTGGGCAATGCGCTTCCCCGCATCGCTGCCGTCCCGCCCAGCTGAAGCACAGTCGGCCTACTGGGTGGTGTGCGCCAAAGCGTGCCTCGTCATTGAACGACTGCACCGTCTGGGGACAGAAGTGGCGCTGGCGTGCCGCTGGGACGACCTCATTGTCACGTCCATGACACCCAGTAGCGTGACCTTACTGGTTGAAGGTAAAGTCACCGTGGTTGAAACCAGCGCCGCGGCCGAGTTTGCCGAGTTTTTGACCATGTGGACAAGTCAGTGTCGCAGCTCGCACGGCGTCATGGTTGCCGATTTCACCTCTCGGGAAGGGACGCGAGTCAATGCAGGCACGCTGGTATCCGTCCAAGAGGAGCGCGTGCCATGGGTGCTCGTCACCAGCCGTGGGCCGGCCCAGGGAGGGGCCGCTCCGGCGGCCATGTGGGTCCCACGCAACACGATCGAGTTTTTGGTTGATCCGGGCCGCGCGTCTGGCGTTCAAGAGGGCAAGTTCCCGTTGCGTATCTTGGCAGCCATGCGTCAGGCTCAGCAACCGCGCGCAGACCTCACGACGCTCCTCTCTGACCTGGTCCTTGACAAGTCAACATTGGTGAATGCAGCCGGCCGCTCTCGGTCGTCGTCGGCCCCAGAAGGTGCGGGCGGAGTTGCTGCTCAGCCGCGTCCGTTGATGGGTAATACCGAGGCGATGGGCACTGTGCGCCGAGCTGCGCCGGGCTATGCCCCGTCGGCACCTGGAGGTGGTGGTGGTGGTGGTGGTGGTGGAGGAGGCCCGCCCACACTCCGCGGAGTTGCGCCGTCCGTGTCCATGACGGGGATTCCGCCAGCAGGAACGATGCGTGGCATTCCGTCCTCTATGCAACAACAGCAACAACAGCAACACCAGCAGCAGCGGCAGCACCCATCCCCACAGAGTGGTATTCATGCAGTCGGGGAAATGTACCACACCCAGAGCATGCCCTCGACAGCGGGCACGATCATGAATGCGACGGTTGTGCGCGGCGGCATCCAAATGGCGCCAAGCAGCGAGCCAGGAGCCGCCATCAACGATGCTCGGATCATCAAGGCCATTGAAGTGCCCGCCCTCGCTTCAGTCCAGGTCGGCGATCACTCGATGGAGCAGTTTGCGAGCCAGTACTTTGAGACCAGGTCGGGCACCATCTTCGGGAAGAAAAAGGGCCAGTTTGATGCCAAGTTACTTTCATTTAGCGATGTATGCTTTCGACTTTTAAAAAATTTGGCCCATGACTGACAATGAGATCGATCTACATACATAAAAAAAGACTCCACTCAAGAAGCCCCTGACACGCGCCTCTTATGGAGATATTAAGGATACCAAGACTGCTGTGGACATTTCAACCGCCATTCTCAGTTTCATGGGCGATCTCAAGTCTAAGGGAACGACTCAAATCGACCTCGCGAAGCAGGTCATTGACGGTGCCATGTCCAGCCCGAACTTGTCGGACGAAGTCTACTGCCAAATCATCAAACAAGTGACGGGCAACCCTCGCGCCGAGAGCTCTCTGCTGGGACTGCGGCTCCTCGGAATGTGTGGCGCGTTCCTCGTCCCCAGCGACGACCTCTACCCGGCCATGATCCGATATCTGCAGCAGTACTTGCGCACCACCACCGACCCGGCTCAGCAGGGCGCCGTCAATTACGTGCACAGCAACGTTTTCAAAACCACGCAGGTCGGGCCACGCAATCTCGGGCCCAGTCGCGAGGAGCTCGAGGCGCTCAACACGTCGGCCTTCATCAAGTTCCGCGTCGAGCTGCCTGACCGCACCGCTCGGTCGTACTTGATTGACTCGTACACGGTCGGCGCCGATATCCTCAATAAGCTGGAGGAGCGGTACCAGGTGGGCGAGTACGGCAAGGACTTTGGTTTGGTGATTGACGGCGGCAACCGGAACGGGATGGACCCGCTGCCCATTGTCCCCGTTCTCGAAACAGATCGGTTGGGTGATATCATGTCGCTCGCCGAGCAGCTGGGGAAAGGCGCCAGCACTGATGATGGCAAGGATGGTAGCAATGGCACCAGCGGGGATAGCGGCGAGCGTTTGCGACTGCGCGAACTGCCGCGCATCGTCTATATGCGTCGGACATGGCCCACTGCCGGTGGTGGCTCGTCAAAAGCCCACCGTGCGTCGCCAGACGACGCCGACAAGACCAAAGAAAAGGGTCACGCAGCAGCGATGGTTTCATCGGGTTCTGGTCCGGACAAGCATCTGCCGCCGCTTCCGTCAGGGTCACTGCCCGTGCTTTATTCGCCAGCGCTCGCCGAGTGGACATTCCAAAACTTGCGCGTCCTGTTCTTGAACGGCAACCTCTTTTCTGCCCTCGAGCTCAAGCCCGAGGCGCAGGCCGAGGTGACGTACCTGATGGCGCTCTTAGGGGTGGCAACGGCGCCAGACGATAAGATTGAGGTGATTCCGTACGTGATTCAGCAGCGCCAGCGCGACAAGATTGTAGTGATCAAGGCGTCGATCGAGAACCAGATGCACGACTACACGGATGCTATGGTCCGGTCGGGCCGCGCACGAAGTGCCACTATGCAAGGCGGGCGCCCGCAACTTCTTGGCCCCAACTCCCCCGCAAAATCGGGAGCTCCTTCCACTGCTGCTGCTGCAAGCGGGCTGACATCGGTCGTTGAAGTGGCCAAACGCGAGTTTATTGAGCGGTTCCGCGCCACATTCCAGTACTTTGGCCATGTGCCGTTCCATGTCAAGGCGGCATCCGATGCCCGATTTGCCGACGGCGGGTTGCTGCTTGTCAGCGAGCACGGCTTGAACATTTTGGACGAAAAGCACCGGGTACTTTTTTCATGTTCCATTTTTGATGGGGTGCCTTTGACTGACCCACTGAGTATACAATTAATAACAGCGCACGGTCATCAACATTGACTTTGATGAGCTCGTCGAGTACACGTTCGAGGACGACGAGTTTTCGATTCGGACCCAAAACATGCTCCAGAAGCGGATCATTCGGTTCCAGACGATCCAAGGATTCGTGTTGCTGGAATCCATTGGCCACTTCAAGGCCATGTACGCTGATCTCAAGGCCAAGGGCAAGATTGGAGGAGCAAAAGTCGGCGCGAACGCGACGGTCGACGCGCACCAACAGCAGCAGCAACAACAGCAGCAGCGCGTGCCTTCCGGCCCATCCCACTAAAGAATAAGGATGAAAATAAATGAATACATTTCATGTCAGAGTCACAAACGGGTGGGCGGCATCTTCTAAGAGCTGTTCCAAGAGTTCGTCCACTGCCGCGTCCATGTGCGTCCGCTCAAAGTCAGCAGCTGATACTGTCGCGACACCGCGATCAGTAATCGACGAGCGGGGAGGACGGTGACGGCGGCTGGTGTGCGTGCGGGACCGGTTCGCGTCCTTGGCTTGGTGTAGCACCAGCTCGTCGATAACGCGGTCCGACGGTTCGCGCGTAGCAACGCCCGCACGCGCGGCCGCGGCCAAGTCCGCCTTGACTGCAATCAAAAGCTCACGGACAAAATAAAACGCCGGGACCGCGAGCGGGCGCGATGCTGCTCCCGGCACCTTGGCCAAGCGAGCGAAATAAGCGTCCTTGAACTCGTTCGCGAGGTCGACCGCAAGCTCGTTGGAGGCAGCGTTACGGTACACTGGGTGCGGGAGCGCCACCAGCTTGGTGGCTGGGGTGATGGTCTCGTGGTGGTGAATGAGCAAAAAGTGGAGGTACCGCTCCGCGTACTCGGGCGTCAGCAACGTGTGCGATGTCATGTTAACGGCCACCTCGCGGCTCTCTTGCATCTTTTCGATTTCGGCCACTTCGAGCGCAATCTCGTCAGCGAGCTCGGCGATGAGGCGATCGACCGCGCCTTGCGACTGGGCGGGATCCAGTACCTGCTCCAAAAGTGACTCCATGGTTGTGTTCGCTTGCCCTGCGTCTCCTTCTTGGTCATGTACGCTCGACTCGGGAAGAAGCAGCGTCGTTGCTGTCAAGTCAGGAGATGCCACTGCATCCTTGGGCTGTTCAAGATGCACTGCGCTGGTTGGTTGTGCGTGCTCGCTCGATGGGGTCAGTTCACTTGATGTCGGCGCTTCAGTGAGATCGGGTTTGGGGTCATGCGGTGTATCATCGTGGGGCACGATCGGCTCGGATGGTGAGAAAGGATTAGCAGCAGTAACCGCCGGCTCTGTGATGTGTTGCTCGCTTGCAGGCTCCAGATGCGCCATATCCACTGTCATTCCCAAGGCAGGGGCGACCACTTGCGGTGGAGAATCGGACGGCATGGATTCAGACGGCACCAGCTCGGCCGCAGACGCGTCGACAGCCGATTCAGCGTCAAAGGAGGCCGTGTAGTCGTCGCCACTGGCATCGTGGGTTGGTGGTGACAGTATCTCGATGCTTGGTCCTGCTGAAGGAGGTGCATCCGCGGCCTTGGGTGCGGAAGGTGCCCACGGCTGCTGCAGGACTGGAGCGGACGTGCTCACTGACGGCGTACCGGCATCATCTTCGTCATCGTCAAGGCTCGGAATTGAGGTCGAGTAGCTTTCTTCAATTGCTAGCGAGCTCTGGTCGTTACCAGCGGCAGGGGGTGCTGCTGCTGCTGGCGCTGCTTCGGGTGCTGCGGCTGATGCGACACTGGCGGTTGCCAAAGCAGAGCCGGTGACAGAGAGGGCAGATTCCGATACTGCTGAAGCACCAGGCGGTGATGCCAACCGGTCAATGTCGGCAGGGGCGAGCACCGATTTCTCCGCCACGGACTGACTCGGCGCACGCGAATGGTCCAAAGCCGACTTGGACGAGACGTGAGAGCCGCGAGAAGCAGAGAGGGCGGATGCGGCTGGTTCGGCAGACGCGGTTGAAACAGCGGACGACGCCGAGAGGGTAGATGCGGCCATGACAGCAGACGCGGCCGAGGCGATAGATGCGTCTGAAACGACAGAAGCGGCCGAGGCGACAGATGCGGCGGAGGCAACAGAAGCGACGGAGCTCGGTGCAGAAGATTTGACAGAGTGTGCAGACGAATGAATGGATGGCGCGGATGATCGCGTAGACGACTTGGCAGAGTGTGACATGGACCGACGCGACAGTGCGGTTGCCGACGACGATGCGGACGGCGATGCAGACTTGGAAATGGACGCAAAGCTCGCCGTATATCCCGACGCGACACTCTTTGGGGTTTGTGCGCCTGCCTCGGAAATGATCGCACTAGCGCCTTTGTCATCAATCGCCACACTGCTCGCAACATGCGACAGAGACGTTTCCAGAACCACGCTGTTGTTGTCGATGCTACTTGCGACTTCAGATGGTGGACTGTCCTCCTCGGTTGCTGCGCCAGTGCCGCTGTGTGAGTGCTCCAGGGACACGTCGGCTGCGCTCCTGCTCGTGGATACCTCATCTTCTTCCTCCTCAATCGCAAGGCTATGCGTGCTGCTCGCCACAGCGGAGGTGGTCAAGGAACGAGAGGCGGCTGCATCAACAGTCGACGAAGCGCTCTCTTGTTGGACTGAGCTCGTGTGGACCGAAATGGAAGACACGTGAGTGCTGGCGCTTTTGGTGGTGTGCACGCTGATATCGCTGTGAACACTGATGTCGCTGTGCGCGCTTTGAGCATTGTGGACGCTTGGAATGTGGTGGACGCTGCTCACGCTTTGAGCGCTACGGGTACTACGAGCACTGCGAATACTCGGAACACTTTGGGCGCTGTGGATGCTGCTGATGCTGTGAACGATGGTATCGTTGTGGACACTTGGAACGCTGCGGATGCTGTGAGACCGTTGAGCGCTCTGGGCACTGGGAAGGCTATGAGCACTCGGAACGCTGTGGATGCTGTTGGCGATCGTGGAGGCGGTTGCATCCTCAATGACGGAAGCGACTGAAGACTCTGGTTTGTCTTGCTCAAATTCGGACGCGGGGGCGTCCTCCGAGACATGGCTGGCTGTCGATCCATTTGAAGGTGGAAGAGATGCCTCGATAGCAGACTCGACAGCGCTCGCGCTTGATGCAATGGACTCGAAAGACTCTTCGGGAAGCTCCATGCTCGCACTTGATGCAATAATCGAAGATGGGTGAGATGTGCTCATCTCATCCAACTCGTGGGAAAAGATGGAGCTGTTGCTCACCACGTGAGACGGGACGGCGTCAGATGGCAATGCGCCTGACGCTTCAGAAGCAGTCATAACGTGGACAGGTGGTGGTGGTAGCGTCGCCACTGCTTGAGCTGGGCTGGCGATCGCGTCCAAGAGACTGGGTGTTGGAATGAACGCGCTCGACAACGCGTCGTCATCGTGCTCGATGGGCATAATTGCTGCCGCTGCGGACTCGATACGCGGCGCATTTGGTGAGTCTCGTTTTGGAGTCGACGATTTTTGGCGTGTCGTCGAGCGAGAACGCGGACGCTGCACGCGAACTATTTGTAATTTTTTCTGGGTGAGAAAGCCAGTAAAAATAATTAAACAGGTGGCACTGAATACAAACCTCGCGACTGACCGTAGCGCTGCGCTAAAACACTTGCCTGTGGCGAATCGAGCGAGTCTGTCCACGACTGATTGGCTCCAAATGAAGGGGCGCTGGCAACTTGCTGGCGCCGTGCATGGCTGCCGCGTGGTGAAGCGCTGCTGGGGTGAACAACGCTCGAAGGAAGGACAATGATCTGCTGGGCAGTTGGGAACGAAATCGCAGGAGGAGCAGGCGCCTGCACCGACAGGGGTGGCGCTGGCAGGAACTGCGGGTGCGCGAAGTGGTGGTGGCAGGCGGCGCAAGGTGGAGGTGTCGTTGATTTGGCCGATGCAATCTGGGCCTGGAGCAACTCGACTTTTGCTTCAAGGCGCCGCACTTGATCTGCCATCTGGCTCGTGACGAGATCGCGCACTAAATGGTGGTTGTCCGCAAACATGGCGGCAATGGCTTGCAAGAGCGGGTCGGTTGCTGCAGTTGCGGCGGTTGCCACCGGCGCTGGTGATGCCGAGGCTTGGTGGATGGCTGCGTCCGCTGTTCCTTGATGCGGATCAGTTTGGACACTTGCTGCCCTTGGCAAGGCGAGGGCAGGACTCTCGGTCTGCACTCCAATGCTGTAAAGCACGGCGGGCCGAGGCGTGACGAACGCCATCGGCTTCATGGGAGCCGTTGTTGCTGCATCCAGCTCCGAATCCTCCTGACAAGCGCATGGCGCTTCTGCCGTGTGGCCGCAGCTGCCGCTGTCAGAGGATGCTTCGTAGATGGCGTGGTCCGCGATCGAAGGGCCAATCAAACCAATGGACGCGCCGAATTGGTGGATGGAATTCAGCAGTGCAGAAGCCAGCTGGACTGACTCGGCCGCCATCACGGGGCGCCAGAGCTCCTCGGCCGGACCAAACTGTGGGTGGTGTTGCGCTTCAGTATGGGGAAGAGGAGGAGGAGGAGGAGGAGTCACCGCGGAGCGCTCCTCCGGCTGTTGGAAAGTTGCAGTGGGCCCGATGGTGATGGATGTGTTGTGGGATTGAGCCATGGAGCCCTCGTGATCAGACATGTAGAGTGCCGAGGCGTGTTCTTGGGTGTCGTGCGGCATGCTGTGGTCCAGCTGCGCAAGCGCAGTGGCAGTTCCAGAGCCCGCTGGCGGCGAGCCGGATGTTGTAAAAAAGTTGGTCGGTTGTGCCACGAAGCTCGTTCCGCCTGGTGCTGCCACCTGCACAGAGGTTGTTGGTTGCGCCAAGTCGGGGGAGCTGATTGCAGTTGGAGGCGATGGAGATGGAATCACTGGCTGTCGTGCGGGCTGGGATGCAGTGCGCGAGTAGATTGCCAGCGGGCTATAGAAATCGGGTGCGGCAATTACCCGGTAATCATTGTGCACTGGTGCAGGGGGTGGTGTTGGTGCGATATCCGAAATGCTGTTATTTTTTTTCACGGTTTGTGGTCAGTTTCTTGAGAAATAAAAGGACCCACGCAACGCACCTCTGGTCCAACGTCAACATGTTTTCTCCGATACCGACATCCACTACGCTGGGACCGTGAATAACAAACGGCATGCCCAGGGTTGGCGGCCGCTGGACGCTCACGGGAGAAGCCGTCCGCATCGAGCGATCCTGATCGTCGTCATCATCATGGTGGGGCCGTTGAGCAAAACTGGAAAGCTGGCGGCTGCGGCGGTCAATCGTGCTCATTGACTGTGACGGCGAGAGTGGTTGGCGCTCCGACATGATAAACGATGCCGCCTCGTCAAGAGTGGGATGGCTGGCATGTCGGCTGTCGTCATCATCCAAGCCGTCCCAGGAGTCAATTCGTGACAAGTGCCACCCCCGGCTGCCACCATCGCCTGCAGACGCCGCCAGCGATAGAGAGAGGAGCCCAGGCGATGCGAGCTCCAGCGGTGCAACCGCGGCGGATGTTTGGCCGTCACCGCCACCTCCCATTGAAATAGGGCCTTGGGATGGGGACCCAGGAGCAAGCACCATCAAGGTTGAGTCCACTGCTGCACTCTCGGCAGCGCCGTCAGTGTAAATACGAGTCGCAAGGGTAGGAAACACCGAGTCATCCAGAATGGCTTGAAGCTCCAGGTTAAGGGCAGCAAGCGCTGGTGGGGCTGCCGCCGGTCTTGTTGGTGGAGCTGACGTCGCCGCCGGGATAAACGGATCGGTCCGATAGCGGTCTGGAAACTGCTGCTCAGGGGGAAGAGATGCAGAGGCGGGCGGCAGACGATGCACAACGGGGCGATACTTCTGCGCGTCGCCAAACGACACTTGGCGCTGGCCCATGCCATTGGCAGGTCGCGTACTATTATGAGGCGGTGCGGCAAAAGGCGTAGTTGGCGGCGCGGGTCGGGTCAAAGTCGCGGCCGTCAGTGCCGCATCAAAATGCAACGAATCGTGGTCGTGATGGGCCAGTGGAGGGAGGGCGGGTGCGCGTGTCGCGGGGGCTTCCGCGGCCTGTTGCTCCCGGGCAGCCACGTCTTCGGGGATCGGCGACAGCTCTGGATTCGCCAAAGGTATTGGCATTGGACTACTGTTGCTGTCGCGTGTGGTGTGCATGGGAGGCCGAGGCGTTGCTGCCGCTGATGCCGATGCCGCCGGTAACGCTGCGGCAAGTGCCCGCCGGCGTTCCTGCTCCAGCCGCTTCAAGTTCTCGGCCCTCGTGCGCCGAGTCTGGGCAGCTGTTTCCTTGGCGCGGGCGGCGATCGTGCGGTCGCGGGCGCGCTTTTGCTCAATGTAGCCGACAATGGCCGCGCGCGCGCGCTCCTCGGCCTCGGCCGAGGAGGCAGTTCCATGATTGTTGCCACGGCGCGTCGGGGAGCCAGAAGGAGACGGCGAGGGGACCGTATGCAGCGGCTTGCCAATCGAGCGGATCGCCTCCAGCGGATCGTAGTGCTGTGCAGCGCGCTGCGCCTTTTGTGCGCGCATATAGGCCTGCACGGCGACTGGATCGTATGGTTTTTGCTTTTCGCGCGGCAACGGCTGCTGCTCTCCGCGTCCATGGGACGGTGGCACTGAATGCTGCTGTTGCTGCTGCTGGTGATGATGCGCAGGGATGGGCAGCGGCGGCGGGATACCGGACCGCATTTGCGCGTTGGGAACGACCACGTGGCACGATTTGCGGACCTTGGATCGGCCACCCATTAAAGGCCTATCGCGAACCATTCTGCGGTGGCCGCCAGGAAGGCGTTGGTGGTAGTGGTGCATCATTTCCATTTCCTGGTCGTCGTCGTCGTGGCCATCATCGCCAAATTCTTCATGCTCATAGCCATGGCGGTTCAGTTGGTTCTCTGTGCGTGGAATCCATTCATTGGCCGTGCTCTCGAGTCAGTCAGTCGTGATCAAAGCATGAGCGATCAATATCAAGAATAGTACCGCGGCTCGTGGCGACGGGTGAAGACATTGATTCTGCCACCAGGTGCGCTGTCAGGGCTGCCTCGTCAATGACCACACGGGCTCTGCGCAAAGTCGTTGGGCCTTGCATAATAAATTCAATGTACAATGTGAAAGTATATATTTGATGTGAAAAGAAACGGATCCGCTCAAACGAAATCGCGGTAGTCGCGCTTCTGGTACACCTTGAGCGCAAACTTGCGCTTGTGCGTGGTGGGCACGCGCGCCTCAATCATGTTGCGCGACTGCATGCTCTCGAACCGGTCCTTGGCCACGTCGCCCTCCGGCTTGAGCTCACGAAGGGACCCAGCCAGGTCCTCAGTCAGCTGCACGCCCATGGCCAATGGCGGTGCCACGTACCGGCGCTTGGCGAGCTTGGCCGGCTTGAGCTCCGACTCGGCCCGGCGCTTGCGGCGCTCCACCGTGCGGGCCTCGCGCGCCGCCTCGTACAGCGCCAGCTCCGCGTGCATGCTCTCCAGCTGCTCCATGCGCGCCCGCAGCTCCTTCTCCTGCTTCTTGCGCAGCGCCGCCGCCTCGTGGGCCTTGCGGCGCGTTTGCCGGTTGCGCTCGGTGCGGGTGAGCTTGCGCGTCGGCGGCGCCACGTATGACTCGCCCTGCTGAGCGGCGTCGCCATTGGTCTCGGCGTCGCTTGCGTCGTCGTCGCCGTCAATGATCATGGCCGCATCGGTCATCGACCCCTTTTGTGGCACTTGCACCATGACCGCCTCCAGCTGGGTAATGCGCTGCTCCTCCTCGGCAATCGCCGCCAACAGCAGCTCTTGGTGCGACTCGAACGTCGGATTGTACGATGCGCCGGCGGGTGCGACCGTCACGGCCGGGAGCGCCGCCTTGGCCTTGGGCATCAGCGTCTTGGGCCGGCGAATGGGGACCACCACCGGCAAGAAATCGGACGCGTTTTGCGCGAGGATCTCGGCCGCGACCACAGCCGCCGATGGTGGGGCGGATCCCCAAATATCAAGCTCGGGCGCCGATTCTGGCGCGGTGCCGTTCTTGTCGCGACGCTCCTTGGTGACTCCAGCGCGCTTGACACGCGTACGCTCCGACGCCGAAAGTGTGCGCGAGTCGCGTTTGCCGGCAGCAGCGGCATCCAGGTGCTTGGGCTTGGTGGCAACGGCCAGCACGCCCGATTTCGGGGTCAGAATCTCGTCAATGCGCAGCTTGCGGGCGCCGCGCACCGTGGCCAGCGCGGCGGTTGCGGCATTGGCGGCCACGTCCACGGCAAACACGTCGTCGTCGGCGGCGGTAGCCAGGTTCGGCATTCCCAGGCGCTCCGACTCGCGCTTCTCGTCCAGCGCCTTTTCCTCGGGGCGAATGTCGACGTTCCTGCGCCATGCCTTGGTGCCCTTGCGCGATGGCTGCGACCGCGGGGTCACGGCCTTTGTGGATTTTGTTGCGATGGTCTTCATTCCTGATAAAATGTGGTGTCGTATTGTATGTTCAATTGGCGAAATGCTGGTGAATCCAAAAAAAAAAAAAAAATCTAAAATTCTGCGCATATTACCAAAGTCGTGACCGCGTAACCAGGGAAATGGGTGAACTCAATTCCCACTTAAAAACTTCCTCCCAGATACAGAAATAATAACCGTGGATCCTTCCTCGAGCCAGCAGATCAATCGGGTATAGGATCCGCTGCTGAATGTAAGCATTCTATTTATTTATTAAATTAAGAATATAGACTGACATCCGCACCACAGTAGAAGATAGAAAATATGGCTCCAGTGCCCGTTTCCTTGCCGCTGCGAGCATCGCTCGACCATCCACTACAACATCAACGGCAGTTGGGTGGTGGTAGATCAGTTCCATCGCCAACGGCAGCAGCAGCAGCGCCGCTGGCACCCCTGCCCTCCAACACCTCGCTGAGCAAGTCGTCCTCGTTTTCCCTTGGAACCTCGCTTCATGCTGCCGCCACTGCTGCTGCACGGGCAACTCTACACAGCTCTGCTGGGGCAACCGCCACTACAGGTGACCGCATCCGCACCATGTCCACGCCCGTCTCAGCTTCCCCGACGCGGCTCCTGGATCCCGATGCATCGTTCACAGCCAGTTACCGTCGCCGACCCACATCGCCAGACTCGCCCAAATCTTTGCTGGATACGCTCGGCGCGTCGTTTGGAAGTAGCCAGGGCCGCTCGTTTTCGCAGCTGGAGAACTCCTCGAACTATGCATACACGTGGCGGCCTCCTGCGCTCGAGTCCATGTCTGTCCTGCTCGAAGCGCTGAATGAACGGAGCGCCACGCCGCCGCCGCCACGGCCGTTGTTGCGGTCGAGGCTTGGATCTTCCGCACCAGCGACACCTGTCCGCGGCCGATCCGTGCCGACGCCAGTGGATCATGATCCTTACCATTTGGTCCATGAGGGTGCCAATATACTTCGCAGTCGCAACAGCAGCAGAGACAGCATCAGTCGGGTTGCGGACCGGACCAACGAGCTCCGAATTAGTACCCCGGCTCTTTCGCCTATCCGCTGGGCAGGGGAATCGATGCGCCAACACCACCACTCGCCCTTGCGTGGAGCAGCTGTCGGCGACAGCTCATTTTCCATGTTTGCAGCCATGACCCCGGTTCGCGCAGCGCCCAGTGCATCATTCCTCCGCACGGGGTCGCTGGCGCTGTCTTTGGCAGCCACCATGCCCGCGCCGCCGCGTGGAGACGAAACCGACCAGAAGCGGCGCCGGTCGCTCTCCGAGTCCTCGGCCAGTCGTCTGGCCGTTATTTTCTCTGCACCTGCTGTTGCTGCTGCAACGCACCACTTCCCGCTGCCGAGCTTTGCTGAGCTGGAGCTGGTCGAAGTGCAGCGCATGTACCTCCGCGAGCAGTTTCGCGCCAATCAGCTCGAGCTGGTGATTCGCGATACTCGAAGCGCTCTGGGCGGAGTGCTGCTCGAAAGCCTGAACAATGCGAGCCTGTTGTCTGCCCTGTCCAGCGGGCAACCGCAACCGCAGCAGCAGCAACTCGAGGCAGTTACTGCTGGGGGAGCACTCCAAATTTTGCGACAGATGCATCAACAACTCCAGCTGCCTGGCACCTCCACCTCCTCTGCGGACGAAAGCTCTCCCGACCATCTCCAGCAGTCTCTCACCACCGCCAGCCCCACCACCCAGGCATTTAACCACTCGCAAGTGACCAACCTGCAGGCCCAGGTGCAGTGGATGGAGGCCGCGCTGGCGCAGGAGCGGGCGCTGCGGTACTCACTTGCACACCAGATTGAGGAAATACAGCAGCAGCAGCAGCTTGGAGTGACAGTGGGTGTCGCACAAGAGGATAAAATCCACGAAATCACCGACGATGCTGCGGCTTCGACGACTGCGGGCTCGACTGTCCCATCGTCCATTCCCAGCAGCCGTGACCGACTTGCACAGCTCGAAATGGCCAACGCGCAGTTGATGCGTGAAAACCGGGCCTATGCCGCTGCCGTGCAGTCGTCTTCAACTGCTGCGTATGGCGCGGTCGTCGGCCAGGCGGGGCGGAGCGTGACGGTGCGCGAGCGCGTCTTTGAAGAGTCCATGGAAGCTGTCTACGGGGTCAAGGTATGTTGTATTTTCAAGCTCATTGTTTCCATTGCGATTGGCTGACACCATTACCCTTCAATTTAAATAGGACCTCCGATCATGCCCGACTGCCCAGCTCTTGACTCGCCTGTCCGATCACAAAGCAGCACATGAAATGCACTTGATTTCACTGCTGTCAGTGTCATCAATCCCGACAACAAGGGCGACAACTGAGACGACAACAACGCAAGCAGCACCGTCAACAACAGATCCAGAACCGACAACAGCAGCAGCCACCAGTGAAACAGCCGCACCAGCCAACACCCGTGCCAGCACTCTCCAGGAAGCAGTTCAAGTCGCGCACGACCACATTCGCGACATGGAACGTGCGCTGCACACGTCGTCGCTCGATCTGGCCCGCACAAAACAACTTTTACGGCGCACTCGCAACTCGTCGCAGTCCACGATCGCCGACCTCCACCGGTCCATGTCAGCGACGACCGAAGCGTCGACGGCCGACCAGGAACGGCGACTGGCAGTGCAAGCGGCGCTGGACGCGGCGCTGGCGTCGCGTGACGAGCTGGCGGTGCAAGTTTCGGGCGCAAAGGAGCGCGAGTCGCTGGCCGAGCTCCGGGCGGCCCGGTTCGAGGCCGCAGTGCACACGGTCCAGGACCGGCTCGAGTCAGCGCAGGAGGCGCTGCGGAACGCCGACGCTGCCAAGGTGCTGGCTCTGAAGGACGCGGCCGCGACACGGCAGGCCGAGTCGGACGCGCGCCGCGACGCAGACTTGGCACGCCGCGACTTGCTGCAGCTCCAGCAGCAGCACGCGTCGGTCAGCGCGTCGGTGGTGGCAGCCACGCAGGACCGCGACGCGGCCGTCGCTGAGCTGGAATCCGCCAAGCGGATGGTCGCCACGCTGTCGGCCAACCTCGACGCTGCGTCCAAGGAACTGTTTTCGGCGCTCCAGGAGCGCGCGCAACTGCAGTCCGCCCAATCCGTGGCCAAGGAAGCGGTGCAGGCCGCGAAAGCACAGGCGGCGACGGCGCTCGCATCTCTGCAGCCTGCCGAGAATGTTGCCAACGACCTTGGCCTCGAGTTGGACGCGGCGCGGACCGAGATCACGCGCCTTACAGCTGAGATTGATCAGTTGCAGCAACAGCTGACGATGGCTCGACAGCAGATGATGGAGCAGCACGCCGCCTCCGAAATCAGTCAACAGGCAACTATGGCTCATTTGGAGCATCGACTCAAAGAGACGCAGTCAGAGCTTGCTCGGCAAGAAGCCGCTCACCAAAGGGACGCACAAGAGCATGCCGCACAACTCAACATTGAGCGCCAGAGCGCGCACGACGCAACGTTGCAACTGCGGCAACAGCTGAGTCATGCCAGCATCGAACTGTCGCAATCCGTGGGCATGGCGCAGATGGAGGCGGTGGTGGCCAAGGTGGCTGCTCTGGAAGCCCTGGTGAGCAGTAAAGTGCAAGAGGCCGCACAGCTTGCGGCCCAACTGGAACAGTCCACCGCCCGCGGCAAAGCTAAGGAGCTCGAGTGCGCCGAGCTTGCGTCGCAACTCAAGTCCCGCGATGCTCGCCTCGAAACCACGGCCACCGACATGGCGAGTTTGACGGCGCAGCTGGCGCGGGCCGCCGCGTCCGAGTCGGCGGCCCAGCAGCAAGCGTCGGTCTCGGCGTACGAGCTCTCTGCGCTCGAGGTCAAGTGCCGCGCGGTGGAAGATCAGTTGGCGCACGAGCAATCCAAGCTCAGCGCCCAGGCCACACTTGCCAAGGACCTCGAATCGCAGCTCGGCAACAAGCAAGAGGCGCTTGCCAAGTCGGACGCGGCACTCGCGGACGTGCACGCACTCGTGGACGCCCTCAATACCACCATTTCGAGCCTCCACCAGCAGGTGCAGCAGCACGAGCAGCACGAGCAACAGCAACGCGCAGCGCAGCAAGCCAAAGCAGAGGCTGCTCGGCACGCACTGGCTGCGGTGGGTACTGCTCAACAGCAAGTCGACTCCCTGGGTGCCGATCTAGCCGCCGTCAAGCTCAAGGAGGCGGCGCACGTGAAGCAGCTAAACCGAATCAAGGAGCACGCGCGGCGATTGGCGCTGCGCATCTCTCGGCTCGAGGACGAGCGGGTCGAGCTCGCGGCTCGCATCGACGAGGAGCGCGACGACGCCAAGGCGCTCGGTGAAGAGCTGGCGATCGCGCAGGAGCACACGGTGTTGCTGCAAGCCGCACTCGAGACCGCACATGGACGCATCCACACACTCGAACAGGCGGCAGCTTCAAGAGCGTCGCCCCTTACAGGTGGTGAGCAGCAGCAGAAGCGTTCTCTGCAGCAGTTCGCTCAGAACAACAATGGCAACAACGACTCGACCAACGACCTTGCCGAGCGGCGTGGAATCACTGTACAGCAGGAAAAGACGACCTTACGCGCGCGCAATGTCGACCTCGAGCAACAAGTACGCGAGCTCACCGAAACGCTTGCCGGAGCAAACGGCAATGTCGATGCGCTGATGCAACAGCTGTCGGTGTACGAGGAAACGCAGCACAAGTCGATGCAGGCGATGGGAGTGCGGGTCACCGACGCGTCACGGATCTTGGAACCCGATGAGTTTGTGCTGGCGGTGGGCGAGCGCGTGCGCAAGCTCGAGGCCCGTGCCAACGATGCCGAGAGATTTGTGGAATTCATTGCGGCGGAGCGCGACCAGCTGCAGGGCCAAATCGCGGCCCTCCGCCGCCCGAGCTCGCACTTGACCGCGTCTCCTGTTCGCCAGTCCGAGCAAAACGGCGTAGCGATCAAGTCCCAGCTTCCCGCCTCCGTGTCACTGGCGTCCGTCTCGTCGCTGGTGGCCAACGGATCGACCGATACGTTGCTCGATGAAGACACTGGCGCGCGCATTCAGCGGGCCCTGCGGTCACTCTCTGCAGCGTACTTCATGAGCGCGACGGCCAAAGCCATGGATATCATCGACGAAGTCCGGTCAGCCTTGGACTTCTTCCACTTGAACCTTTCACCAACCACCATTACGGCCACTGGAATGTCGCTCAGTGAGCTCAAGATTGCATTAATTGCTGCCTTGGACGCGCCAGTAGCCACATTGACGCAACTGAAAACCGCCCTCAATGCACCCGCGCTGACGGACCAAGAACTGGTTGAGACGGTGTGCCATCTCATTGACGTGAAGCGCGACTCGGCAAACAAGCAAGAAGTCACCGAACAGCAGCTGGTTGCAGCCGAAAATCGCCTTTCGTCCGTGCTGACCGAGGGCGAGCTAGTGCAAGAAAAGTACACAGCGCTCTCTGGCGCCTGGAACCGGCTGCTCGCCGATCTGGGGATGCACGAACGCGTGAATGAAGCTGACCTCGAGTCCACCGCCGACCATATTGTCGGCCGCGTCATGGCTGCCAACCAAGGCGCGTTGGTGCTGGCGGAACAGGCCGAGGGCCGGTCGCTCCAGCTGGCGGACCTGGACTGTGAGTTTGGCGCATTCTTGGCGACCATGGCGCGTGTCGTGGGATGCAAGACCACCACCGCCACCCCGACGGATGCGGAATCGGTGGTGGCGGCAACGACCCAGTTGCTGGCCAATTATCGGTCCGCACGCGCCGACGCGGGCGCCTGGCAGACGGCGTTTGGACAAGTGTACCGGGCCGCCTGTCGCACAGTGCCCGGCGAGCATGGCCCGTGCCCGGCAACGGCCGATGACCCAGCAATCGCGTCGCTGGTTCGGGCTGCACAAGTGCAGGCGGACCATCAGCACCTACTGGGCATTACCGTCGCCTCGGACTGGCCGGCACTGCTGGGCCTCCTCAAGCGGCATGGCGGCGGTGCTGGGACCACGCTCCGGGCGCTGGTGACCCAGAACGCCGACGATGCGCTGGTGGCACGGCACTTGACCGCCAAGCTGCGCGCGATCTGTACCGATCTGAGCGCTTCAGCTGACGACTCGTCTAATGGGAGTACGAGCGGCAATGAAGACGACGCGATCCTGATGATGGAGCACACGCGCCGCACGCTGCACCGCGCGCTGACCCAGATCCGGCGCGTGCAGGCCGCCCTCTTCAAGCACGGGTTTGGCTCTGCGTACGGTGCCAATTGGGTGGAGGCAACCGAGCGTGCGCTGGACAAGGTCGGGGCGGCGGCACACACAGCCCGCGAACACCGTGCTGACCGTGCTACTCCCGCACGCCGAGTTACCCAGCCCGCGTCATCTCTGCCGTCTCCGGTCCCGTCGTCGCCGATCCGTAGCAGCGCTGTCCAGCAGGCGATGTTGCGCGCCGAGAGCCCGTCCCGTGCATTGCCGGCTTCAGGTCCCACCATGTGTGCAGACTGTAGGAACGCGCACACGGCCGTGGACGATGCACGGCGCGAATTTCAGCGCGTTTATGCCGAGTACGCGCAGCAGTTAGGGCTGGAGCCATCTCCACCTGCAGCAACTGCGAGCAGCAGCGAGCGCGCTGCCAAGGCCAAGAGGCGCGTGTCGCTCGGGCCGGAGCTTGTACGCGCACTCAAAGCGCTGGAGAAGGTCGAGTAGAGCAATTGCTTTGGCCTTAGAAAATATAGAAAACGTATGTGCAATTCAAGAAATAAAATAGTACAAAGGAAGCAAGGGGTGCAACAAGAAGGAGCTTCAAAGACAAGGGGATTACAAGAGGAAGACTGAGTTGATGTCGATTTGGTTGGCGGACGACAGCTGCGGGATCTGCGAGTAGTCCTTCTTCAGGATTTCACGGGTCGCCGCGAGAATCTGCGCGTACGACATGCCGCCGCGAGAACCCAAGACCTTGAGCAGCGCAAACGACATGGCGCCTGTGGCTTTGCCCTGGATATGGGCATCGGCCGACGTCTGCGAGTCCATGCAGCCCGAGAACATGATCACGGTGCCCGCCGACCCCTTTTCGCGCGTGACACGGGCCTGGTCCTGCGGGCTCTGGTCGGGCTGCGACACTTGCTTGAAGAGGTCCATGGCGCCGCGCATCAGGCCCATTTTGCCGCCGGTCATGGCCATCTTAGCGGCATTCATGGCCGATTTCTTGACGCGGTCGGCCTTGGCCGCGCGCTTTTCCAGCGTACCGTCGGGGCGGTACAGGAACGGCAGATCGAGTGCCGTACCACCTGTTATTTTTTCATCGTTAATTAGGAATGATACGAGAAAAAAAAAAAGGTAGAGTCAGACGAACTGTGGCAGGAGTCAAACACGGCCGTGAGACGAGCGCCGGCCGGCAGCTTGTTGACGAGGATGGCGTTCATTTCGTCGTCCGTGATCATGCCGGCCGACTTGTGGTCGAGCGGGTAGATGGTTTCGTCTATTGGCCATGGAATGTTCTCGAGTGTGAGTTGCCTGCTTATTCTAGAAAGAAAGTTAAAAAAAAAAAAGCCTACCGGATCCGTCATCCTCGTCGCCGTCCTTATCGGCCTGCTGGCCACCGTGGCCAGAGTAGTGGATAAAGAACGAGTCGCCCGGCTGCGCGCCCTCCACCAGCCACTGCATGGCCGACAGGATCGACTTCTTGTTTGGGATCAGGTACGCGTTGCCGCGGTGCACCTGCGGGTCGTCCAGCAACACCACCATCGACTGCGGCGACTCGACAAACCCGTACGTCTCGGTCAGGAACCGCTTCATGTTGTGCACGTCGGCGTGGCACCCGCGCAGCTCGCCCTGCTGGCCCTTGTAGTTGATGCCAATCAGCAGCGCCTTCTTGCGACCACCGGCGATGCGTGCGTGACCCGTCGGCGTCCACTCGATCTGCGGCTGCTGCGGACCGTGCCCGGTTCCAACGCTGGCGGGGCCCGCATAGTTGGGGACGCTGTACTGCGTGTACTGCATGGGCGCCGCATACGGCGTGGACGGCGGCACGTACTGCGGCACCGGCGCGCCGGGACCGTACGCAGATCCTCCTCCTCCCATGGGCGGCTGGGGCTGGGGCTGGTACTGCGGCTGAGGGTGGTACTGAGGCTGCTGGGGGGACGGGAAGCCCACGGGCGGCGCAGTACCGTACAGCTGGGCACCAAACTGGGGAGGTCCGGCGCCGGGACTGGGCGCACTCGGAGCAGGCGCCTGGGGCCCGCCGTACATTTGGTACTGGGGCGGGGGCGTGGGCATGCCGCCGTAAGGACTGGGCAGGGGAGGGCCGTGGGGACCAGCCTGCGGGGCACCGTACGGGCCTGGCTGCGGGGGACCATAGGGACCAGTCATCATCTGAGGTTGAGGCGGAGGGGCACCGCCATACGGGCCGGCCTGAGGAGGGGGGCCGCCATAGGGACCAGACATCGGGGCAGAGGGAGCAGGGGGAGCGGACTGGGCAGGCTTTGCGTACGACGCCTGGCCCGGGTAGGACGAGTGTCCGGGGTACTTTGACATGATTTTTTTTTTTGAGCGATTTACAGTGTTGATGGCAAAAGAGAGGGTCGATCCGACCTTGTGGTCCTCGCGGTGCGGACACACTCACACACTCCCACGCCTCTTCGCCTCCACCTCACGGCACCTTGCAATTCCACATCTTGTTATAAAATAAATGTCGTCGTCGTCGTCGTCGTCGGACCTGCAGACCGTCTCCATTGGTATCTATCGTTATTTCACACCATGATTCAGTCCACCCTGAAAAGAAAAGAAAAAAAATTCAGATTTCGGCACGAGCCACTCGGGCTACGCGTGGGCCTCCAAGGAGCTCGCCACGCAGAACATGCAGCCGGGCCAGGTGATGAGCTTCCTCAACGCCAAACAGACCTGGCCCGACGCCACGGGGGGAACCTTCTACCCAAAGACGCGCTCGTGCCTCCTGTACGACACCACCACCTCGCGCGTCATTGCCTGGGGAAACACTGCCGCCAAACGGGCTTTGGACTTGACTGCTACTGACATGACCACCAAGCTCTACGTGGATCGCGTCAAGCTGCTGCTGGACGAGAAATGGGCCGATTCCGACGCTGGCAAGAGCTTGCTGGCGCGTTTGGGAAAGACCCCACCTCAGGCGATTGCAGAGTACTTGGTGGCGCTGGCCGAGGTGCTTGGCGCTGACTTGGAAGCGCAGGATGGCCGGTTAGTTTTACCTCAATTTTCCCATCCATGTGAAAGCGTCATTGACCATGAGAAAAATACAACAGTAAGGTCAACTTCCACCGGCTGCGGTGGGTGCTGACGGTGCCTGCCATGTGGTCGCCGCGCGCCAAGTCGCTGATGCGCAAGGCCATGTTCCTGGCCAAACTGATCCCGACCGAGGACTCGGACAACTTGATGCTGTGCCTGGAGCCCGAGGCAGCGCTGCTCTCGGTCGCATTCACGTCCAACGACATTGTAGTGGGCGACAACTTGCTGGTCCTGGACTGCGGTGGCGGTACAATTGATCTGTCGGCGTTCAACATGCAGCCCAACACGGGCGGCAAGACCGCCAATCCGTTCATTTTCCAGGAACTGACGCGCGGCCGCGGCGTGGTCAAAGGTTCCGTGGTGCTCGACATGGAGTTTGAAGAGTTTTTGCGCTCGGTGATTGGCGAGAGCGAGTGGGAGGTGATTCGCGCCGACTCGGGCGCTTGGGCCAAGATCCTCGACTCGTGGGAGTCCATCAAGACCCGGTACGAGGGCGGCGACATGAACCCGGCCGAGGTGACGTTCCCGCGTTCCGTCTTTGTGTCGCTGAAAAAAGCCGGGTTCAAGTCCGTCAAGGACACGCTCATCGAGTTCAACTCGGCTATGCTGGGTATTGACGACTGCGATATTGACAACGCCGTGGTGCTCACCGCCAACACCATCCGCCGTCTGTTTGACAAGGTGCTGACCGACATCTTGGCCGTCACTGCCGAAATGATGCGCGACTGCGCGACCGACGGCGCCACCAAGCGCATCAACAAGGTGGTGTGCGTGGGCGGGTTCTGCAACAACAAGTACCTGGTACGGTCGGTGCGCGCCATGATCGATGCCAAGTTCCCAGGCGTGCAGGTGGTGGTCCCTGCCAACCCGGGCTCGGCCGTGCTCTACGGTGCGGCGTTGTACGGGACTTCGCCGTCGGTGGTGGGATCCCGTGTCATGCGCTACACGTACGGTTTCGAGTCGAACCTGCTGCTTGACAACCCGCGGTTCGAGGGCATGGACCAACGCGACTGGACCATTTTCTCGGACGCTGAAGGGGAACGGCGGATCAGGAATGGGTATGTACCTAGTGCTTTTTTTTTACTTTACTTTCTTTGACTTGGTATGAATATAGGTTCTCGATCATTGTGAAGAAGGGACAGTCCTTGGAAGCAAACGAAAGCGCAAACAAGGTCGTCAATCCGTCCAGTCCCACGCAGACGGAGGTGGACATTCCCATTTACCTGTCCGATAGCGACAACCCCGTGCGTGTGGCCGAGCAAGGGTGCCGTTTCCTTGGAAAGATCACACTCACCGTTGAGCCGGGTCAGCCCGAGCGGGAGCGTATTGAGGTCAAGGTATGCCGTTTGTCTGATCTCACTTTACTCCACTACAAGTAAACTCACAAATTCGCTTAACCACCACAGTTCCTTTTTGGCGCATCAGAGATTTCGGTGGTCGCGCGCAGCCTCAACACTGGAACGACCACAACTGCAACCATTTCATACGAATAGCTTGAAATAATAGATGTTTGTATTTCTTCTTCGATCAAGTCAACATTCAATTTCATCCCGACTTTGGTTTGTGGACCGCCATCTTGTTCTTGGGTGTGCCAGAAAAGACCTTACTTATCACCATGACGGGCATCCAAACCAGGAGCCAGATGGGAATCACAATGGCACACAGGATAAATGCCGCAAGGGCGGCGCGAGGGAGAGGGACAGGCCGCGCGGCTCCCACCAGGCGCATGGCGATCGCAAGCAAGACCGAAGGCACCACTGCGCTCGCAATACCGGCGGCAAATGCGCTGGCGGTTTCGGCGTCGGCGGTGGCGACCAGTACCGGCTCAAACACGGCGTCAAACACCCGCGCGACCGTCGACACGCGGCCCTTGGGGACTGAGGCCGCCGAGATGGGCGGAGTTGGCGATTGAGACCGCGTGCTGGTGATCGGCGTTGGTGCTGCGCCATTGAACTGAGCCAGAAGAGTTGGTGCTGCTGCTGCTGCTGCGGGTGGTGGTTGCTGGCGTGGACCAGGCGAAAGATCCCGCCGCACAATGTTCCCACCGATCGCAAACCCTTGTGCCACGCTGCCGACAGTTGGAGTCGGTGTGTTGCTGCTGCTGGAAGCCGAAACCCCGTTGAATGCCCCAGGCGGCGAGCCAGGAAGCGGAGTTCGGAGTGCTGTCCCCATGGAGTTGGGACTCAGCGCGGTGGCAATCGAGGCGAGGCCAGTTGCACCCTTATGTTGTTGCTTGGCCGGCGTCTTGGGACCCAATTTGGTGATTGGTCGCCCAGCGGCGGCCACTTCGGGAATGGCGGTCGGCATTCCTGGTAGACTGTCGTCAATTGAGGGCTGTCGCTGCTGCTTCTGCTTTCGAAATCAAAGGATCAGACGAGGTGAGGACATTGACAAAAAAACGTGTCATGACAAACTAGTTACCTTTTGGTGGTGGAAACGCGAATGCTGCGTCGATGGCTCTGCGGCACTGTACTGCCCAGGAGCCGAGTATATGGAAAAGTCCGAGGTCAGCGCGGCCACGTCAGCAAGGGAAACCGAGCGCGACTGCTCTGGGAATTGGGAAAAGGTGCTCGATTGCGAGTGGGTAGTCGCGAGAGATGTCAGCGAGGCCCGGAGCGACGGTGGGATCGAAGCAAGGTTGCCAGTTGTCGTGCGCTGCTGTTTCCGCGGCCGGGTAGCCGACGCCGATGGTTTGCTGGCAGTTCCGGATCGGGAGTGAAATGCCTCCCTGAGTGCAGCCCGTTGGTGAGGCTCAGAGGTAATGGCAATCCAGGTGTTTTTGCTGGCAAGGAATCCAGATGATGCACGCGGAGGCGACTGATCGGGCATAGGCCAGGTTTCAGTCTGTTTTATGTGGAAACCACTTGTATGTATGTATTTTACTTGGATCGTGAGACCGAAGGAGGGGAGGATGTCTGCATGCATATATGCTCGTATATTTTTTCAATTTTCATGCATGCATACGCATATGTGCAGCATAGTATTATCATGCAGTGAGTGATGACTTCACATCGTTTATCACCTCTTTTCCCATTTAACGTTTTGATGTGACAATTAATTAATAAAATGTTTGCCGACCAAAATATTGACATGAACATGGCTTGGGCGGACGACAATTGCGACTCGGACTGGTCCACGCCCGCTCAACCGGCCATCTCTTGGGATTGGATCACTGCACTTTTGGACGATCATGTGCGTCGTCCGCATTTTCTAGTTTTTTTGGACATTGATCGACTGATCCCAAGCATGTATTGTTCTTAGGGAATGGTGCTCGTCCATACCTACGCGAGTGCCATACATGAGGCCGTGCGCTGCCTCGAAAATCATGAACCTACTGTACGCACGGCCGCAGTGCGCGTCCTTGCCAGCGCAACGCTTTCAGCCGTCCGATGGGCCAACTCGCCGCCCGCATTCCTGGCGATCACGAATGCACTGTTTGACATCTTTACCGCCGACGAGGTACTATTATCGTCCAATGATCAGAAATCCCTGAGCTTGCTAACATAAATAATGGAAAGATCCAAGAAAACCGCGATACAGCAGCAATAGCACTTGCACGAATGGTCCCGCTCGCCACCTCCACCTACGGACTGGGTCAATCGTCTGTCATTGACGCGGATGCGACGGCAGTGCAACCGAGCTTGGTCCCACTCTCCTGGCTGTCGCACACGTTCCTCCTGGCATTTGCGCAGCTCACCGACATGTTTGGCAACGTCCCCATCGCAAAGCTGCCCACGCGTATCAGTATTTTAGCTGCACGCAGCGCTGGTCCACTGGTGGCAATGACGGCGTTCCCCTTGTTGGCTCGCATTCAGCTCGTGACAGCCTACTTACCCGTCCTCCCCACCATCGATCCTGCAGCCAACAATATCTTGCATGCTATTTTCGCTCTCTTGCTTCGCCCCGAGGTCATTGAACCCGTCAGCGCCGGTGTTGCCAGCGCACTCACCGCTCACTTGCCGAAAAGCAATTCGGATCGCACATTGGCAAACACCGTGTACCGCCCACTCATGCTCGCACTCTTGCTGTTACCCGAGCCAGCAGCCGCATTCAACAATCATACTATGGGCACATCCATGTCAACCGACGTCCCCCGAGCAAGCGAGCGGCGCGTGACCCTCAACTCTTCTGGCATGAGTTCATCGGCGGCGCGGCACAACTTGACTTATACGCCGCACTCCAAGCAGGCCATTTCGCGCTTTCTCGCCGAGTGGTACCCTGTCCCCTTGGACTCTGTCATCCAAGCCCTGCCCGATTCCATGTTTACTGGACCCGCGGCAGCCAAGGAGGGCTATGTTGTCCGTCGCCGCCGCTGGCTGACTATGATGCAGCGATTCACGGCTGCCCGCGCAATGTACCAGCCGCTGGATGCGTCTCTCAAGGACAAGCACATTTGGGACGTTCTTCTCCGTCCAGATATCCGAGCCAACGCCTTTCCCGACCCCGAAATCATGGCCCTGCGCAATTACGACACGTTCAGGCTGCGCCGCGCCGTGCTCGAGGTGCTGACAGTCGCCAACGCCTCGATGGACGCGGCAGCAACCGCCGTTGCTCGCGCACTGAGCCCACAGGGAATCGCTGAAGCGGCAATGCGACAACTTTCAAACGACGTTGCAACCTCTCATCCCGATGTGGTTACTGCTGCTGACGCCATCGTGCAAGTGTCGCGCGCGGCATCAGCTGCCCTGGCTGCTGCGCGGGCATCGGCTAAACCCACAACAGGGTCACCCACCTCTGGGAGCCCACTCGGAGCTGTGGTGGCTGAAGATGAGGAACTGCCTGGTCGACGAAAGTCACTTGCTGTCAAGCTCGTGCGCATGGGACAAACGGACGAAGGCGGCGACCGTGATCCCGACCTTGACCTCGAACAGACTGACTCGCCCGAGGACCTTGGCGCTCCACCCATCCCCGAGCAGATTCCGACGCGCATGACGCTTGCAGTGCACTCTGAAAACCCAGTCTGGGAGCCCGATATCCTCTCGCTTTCCATTCCGCACGGCCACACACTCCAGTTCTTGCGCCGGCCGTACGTGCGCACCATTTACATTACGTCCAAGTCCCCAACACACGCCACGCCATTCCACGTCCAAGTGTGGCCGAAACAGTTCTTTCGCGTGCACCCGGCCTCAGGTGTCGTGCCCGCCATGGGTGTCATTCCAATCCTGATTGGGTTCGACGCCAAGCCCTGCGCCAACCGTCCCGTCCAGGAGATTGACGGGTTTATCCGCGTGCGCGACCGATTCGGGTTCCCCGTGTGCCGGTTTCCACTCCGAGGCACCATTCTGCCAAGCGTACACTGCCCCGCCAAGGACCTTGACTTTGGCCTGTGCACTCCTGGCGAAACGCGAACCATGATCTTGCCCATGCACAACATGACCAACACCGAATGCAACTGCTCCATTCAATTGTCGCACGCATCGCCCTTTTCGGTATTTATCAGGCTTATTTTTTTCATTGTAAGATAGCATTCACTCACGGTCCGTTTTTTTTTTTTTTTTTTTTTGCTATAGGTACTCCCTCCGCACTTTATCCTCCAGCCCAAGGAACAAAAGATTGTCAAGGTCCGCTTCACTCCATCCGCCCAATCCTCCATCGACACGTACAAGGGCGTGCTGCACCTCTCGACCGACGCGGGCGAGAAATACGCGGTCTCGCTCCAAGGAGTCGCCCGGACGTCTCTTGTCGTGCACACTATGAAGCTCGACTATGGTCTGGTGGACATGACCTGGAGCCCCGCGATCAAGCCTCTGATTGTCGAGAATCTGTCCTCGGCAGTGCTTCCCGTCACTTTGATTCCTTCTACTCGTGAGTTGGTCGTCTTGCGTGACGAGACATTGGAGCAAAAGCGGCTCCGTCTCTTGCACCCGGCTCTCAACCAGGATGCTCGCGGCCAGAAGAATCTCTTGACTTTGGCATCCAGTGAACACGACACGGACGCGGCGCTCTCGGGCCAGTTTACAGTGGAGCTCCAGCCGTACGAAAAGCGGCGCATCCCTCTCTCCCTAGCGGTCGCCATGCACGGGAAGCGCAGCGAGCGCGTGCTCGTTACTGCTCCGTTTGCTGCACCTGCGTTGGTCGAGGTGTCTGCCCAATCTGGCTGCCCAGTTTATGCGCCAGTGCATTCCGAGATTTTTATGATGCCGTGCCGGCTGGGTACTTCCATCACGGACGACACCGCCGATGACGACGACAATGACGCCCCCAATGGTGGTGGGAAAGGCAGCAAGGCCTCCAAGACATGCATCACAATTCCCATCGTCAATGCCCAAGTGGGGCCGGTGCTCGTGTTTATCGAAACCCCAACCGACCTGACCCTGCGGCTGCTTGAGGTTCGCGCATTCAACACCGAGTCGGTGCATATCGACTTGACCCCGAGTTTCGGCTCGCCCCATGGCGTATTCCTCCAGTTTTCGGGTATGGGCACTGCACCGCTCGAAATTGAATTTGTGCCCACGCTTCCCGGCCGATGGGTGTTTCGACTTGGCGTGTACATGTGCAAAACGCCCACTCCACGACAATCTGATGTGCCACCAGTGGCGACAGCGCAAGCGGGCTCGAAAAATACAAACAAAGAGGCACCTCCAGTGGACTTCAGCGCTGCTCGCAAAACCCAAATTTCGACGCACTTGATTTACGCCATGGCCCTGAGTCCTGGGTACCTCGCACGCGAAAATGTCGTCAAGGACCTGCGCCAGGTGTTGAGCATGGCTGCTCCCACGTCACTACCAGAAAGCGCGCCAGGAACCGCCATGTCCGACACTACTGCGCCGCGGGTCGCTGCCGCCGTGTTTGACATTGACCCGCCATCGCTCTGCCTCCACGGCACACACAAGCTTGGGCGTTTCTTGTGCCAAGGCACCATCTCCTTGTCCAACGTAACGCACGCACGCCAAAACTACCACCTTGTGGCCCCACCTTGGGTCCAGCTTTCGGTGCCACTAGACGGATCCATCCCAGCTCTGAGTGCTCTGGACGTGCCCATCACGATCGAGATCCCGCTTCGGCTTGCGACGCCAGAGGCCCTCCACCACCTGTTTGCTGGGTTCGTCATGGTCCTTGATGGCAAATCGCCCCGCGGTGCAGCCATGACCGAGATTCGCGCTGTCATTGAGCACCCGGTGCACTTGCAAGTCCGATCCGACCTGCCCGTTATCCAGTTCCCGGCCACCAAGGTGCTGAACAAGGTCAGCCGGAAAATCCCGATCCGCAATTGCCTCCCCGTCGAGGGCGTGTGGGAGGGCCGCATTTTCTTGACCGAAATCCAGAATCGGTCAATTGTCAGCAAGTCCAACGAGATGCTCAACAGCTCGTTGGGGACAACAATCAACGCAAACGCAAACAGTGCGGCCGCAACGCCAGCAGCAGGTGGTGGTCGTGCGAAAAAATCAGTCACCATGGGCGCTGCACCTGTCGATACCGTCGGCGACATGGGCGAGGGCGAGGAGGATGTGCGGAACCCGTTCTCGCTCCTCGTGTATAAGCTCGTGCTCAAGCCGTACGCCATCTCTCATATCGAGGTGATGCTCCAAGCAACAGGGACAGGCCGATTCTGCGCCCAGCTCGAGTACGAGATTTACGCGGTCCAGAAGTATACGACGCAGGTCCCGCGCTTTGCGTTTACCCTCGGCTTTGAGTGCGACGTGGGCAAGATCGAGCCCTGCGTTCCGGGCGACGCCATTCTCTTTTCCGATACCGACCTGTTCCAGCCCAGCGAGTACCTGATGCAAATGGAGAACCCGCAAATGCTCGTTGCGCCCGTCCATGCCTACAGCAGCGTTCCGAGTGTGCAATTCGAGAAGCGGCACTTTGCAGTTCGACCTGGCAAATCGGACCTCCAAGTGGTCCGTTACGCACCCAACAAGACCGAATTTGCTGCCGGATTTGTGCACGTTGCCGCAAACCTGTGGAGCCAGCTCATTCCGGTCGCAGCGCGCAGTGGGCGGATGGTGCTTGAAACCAGTTCGGGGACCAACCTTCTCGGGCACTCGCCCATCCTCGTTATCGGTCGAACGGTGTTGAACCGGCGCCGAGAATTCCAGTTTCGGGTCGTGAATCGCGGCAACCTCGACGTGTCCATCATGTCGATGCAAGTCGAGCCAGTAACGGTCTTTTCGCTGGACGTGGTCTTGGACACGGACATGGTGCGCCCGGATCTCTCTGATTTCAATGTTGGCGACCCGGAGGTGGACTGGGACGAGGTTGACGTGCGCTTGGTGGACGCCGCAGGTCAAGGGAGCGGTGCCGGTGGCGCCACTGGCGGTGCTATGGGCGGACTGGCCGACACACGGCTTATTTCGGGCCGCATGTCGCGGCGACGCGACCGCAAATCCGTCTTTGGCCGAGGGACCGTCACCGTGGCCGCCACCGCATCCTTGTTCCCAGTGCTGTTGCGGCCCAACCAGTCGTGCGTCATTGTCCTGCACGTGCAAAACAATGAGCTCAAGACAGTCACGGGGAGGCTCAAGATGCGCACCATGCCGCTGTTTGGAAACGGCCAAGAGTCGATCGTCAAGGTGGTCTGCGAGACGTTGCGCTCACCGACGCTCAGCGAAAAGCGGATTGATTTTGGCCTGTGCGACGCCCTTCATCGCCACGTGCGCAAAACCAAGGTTACCAATGCCTCGTCGGTCCCCTTGGCCTGGCAGCTGGTGGTGCGCGAGCTCTACCTGACCCACCCAAAGGTCATGTGCGACCTGGCGCTCGAGGACAACCACCACTACCCGATCCAGTTTGTGCCGGCCAGTGGGTTTTTGCAGCCTGGACAGTCGCAAATGGTGGACGTGTCGGTGTTTTCCAACCACAAGTACTGCGAAATCAACGCCACGGCGGTCTTGGTCACACCCGGGCTCCCACCCGTGTCATTTATGATACATGCACTGGCCGCCACCGCGGCACTGTCAATTTCAGCCACCACCCTCGATTTTGGGGTGCTCAGTGTGGCCAAGTCCAAGTCGCAGCAACTTGTGCTCGTCAACTCAGGCGGGCTCCCATGCCGTTTCATGCTGCGCTGCAATCACCCGGCCTATATTGCAGACCCGGAGGAGGGCGTTATCGACGGCGAGGGTGGGACCATGGCGGTGGAAGTGTCCTTTAGTCCGCGCGTGTCGGGTGCCTTTGATGCCTCGCTCGAAGTCCTCTACTCGTCCACCGACGGCTACTTGTACCCATCACTGCACATTGAACTGTGCGGGGCGGGCGGGTATCCCGACCTCTACGTGCACACCAAGGACATTGATTTCGGCACGGCCATTTACGGCAACGACAACATCCAGGTGATCCAGGTGGAAAACAAGGGCGACGCCGAGGCCCAAGTATCGCTCACGTCGTACCACCCAGCCATCTTTCTCAAGTCTCGCGATCCAGTGATTCCGCCGCGGTCGATGCAGCTCATTCCCGTCAACTTCCGGCCCATGTTTGTGGAGCACTTGAGCTCCAAGCTCTTTGTCAAGTCGTCCGATAGCCGCTCGGACGTGTTTCTGGTCAAGGTCACAGGCCGGGTCGGCGTTTCATGCCTAGTCATTGAGCCCGTGGACGCGTTCCGGGCCCTAGATTTCGGGACCTGCCTCACCCAGGCCATGTACACGCGCACGTTTACGCTTAAAAACGGCGGCAACATCCCGCTGTCGTTCAACGTGGTGTTTGACTGTGCAACTGAGTACAACCCGTTCTCCGCGAGCATTGAGAGCGGGCACGCGGAGGTGGGCGACGAGTTTGAGCTAGTGATTGGTTTCAAGCCCAAGACAATGCGCACCTACACTGCTCGGCTCGAAATCCGCTACGACCACCACGCACTGGCCACCACCGTCACGGGTACGGGCGGGCAGATGTTGATCTCTTTGTTGCCGCCCAGCAAGCTCTTTGATTTCGGGCTCTGTCGCCTGCAGCAAACCATGAGCAAAGAGGTGGCGCTCGACAACAAGGGCAACTACGGCATGCCGTTCCAAGCGTACGTGACGGGCGATGTGGGCGGGTTCCGGATCCCCAACTCGAACGGATTCTGCCGCCCGGGCGAAAAAACCAGCATCTCGATCGAGTATACGCCGACGGCCATGGACCGCATGCACTGCAGCCTGGTGATCGAGTGCGGCACCGAAACCCGCGAGATTGAGCTGACCGGGTGCGGCGCACAGTCAAAGCTCACACTAGTGGACGCGTCAGGTGCGACTTTGAGTGTCCCACAGGATGCTCCGCTGCCAGTCATTCACATGGGCATCCACCCGGTCGGGTCTCAGTACCAAATGACCTTCAAGCTCCTCAACGAGGGCCCATTCGGGATCGACTTTTTCATTGAGCCGTTCCGCGTGCCCGAGCTCATGCTGTCACCGCAGCGCGGTTACATTGAACCCGGCAGCTCTATCATGCTCCTGCTCGTATTTTCCCCACAGTCCGAGGCCCAATACAATGGGATGCTGCAGGTACTTTGGGAGGGTAAACCGATTTCGGTCAGCATCGAGGCTGCGGGCGGCGTGGGCAAGCTGGACGTGAAATTCACCTCGCAGACAGACATGGACCAGCGTTGCATCGACTTTGGCATGATCCCCGTCTCGTCGACCTTGGAAAAGCGCTTCTTCTTGACCAATGACGGCCTGGTGGACGTGGTGTTGGAGGCGTTCCTGACCAGCCCCGAATTTGTGCTCGGTGTTGCTGGCGAACCGATTTTTTGCTCTGCCAAGGACATGGCGGCAGCAATCATGCCGGCCACGAAAAAGAGCGCGTGGCAACTGGCGTCTAGCATGCGGCAGCGGCTCAAGCCCAAGCACGCGGTAGAGGTGGTGATTCGGTACACGGCCCGCCAGCAAGTGGCGTCCAAGGCCAGCCTGTGCATCACCGCCGACACGATTCAGCTCAACATGGAGATCCGCGGCCGCGGCGGCACCATTTCCATCAGCCATCGCGGCTCTCTCATCTTTGACGACGTGGCGGTGCGGCACTCGGCGTCGCGCAAACTGCTGCTGGTCAACACTGGATCGATCCCGACCCTCATCACGCTCGGGTGGTCGTTAGTTCGCGGCGGAGACAGCGCGGGTGCCATGGTGGAGCTTAACGAGACGTTTGGTGCCCTCGATCCTCGCAACGGGTGGGCTCGAACCCAGTTTTTCCGCGAAAACCCAGTCGATGCCGATTACAAGCTGACGTCCAAGGATTATTGGTGGATGGTGCGACGGATTGTAAGCCTCCTTGACCCAAATGAGGAGGCCGAGGGGAAAAACAATACGCGGCCCGGGTCTGTGATGGGCTCCACCATCGGTTTTTCGATGCAAGGGCTCGACAATTCGCAAAATGTCGGCAAGGGCCCCTTTGGCGCCCGTGGGTTGGGTGCATCCACACTTAGCCCCGGAGGTGGTGGTTCCCCTGCAGGCGCATCCAACCAGACCAAGAAAGCCGGCTACCAGGTGCACGTCAAGAGACGGCAAATCTTTTTCGGCAACGTGACCCACGCGCCCGTTACGTCCCAGCTCGTCAACTCCAAGCCGTCGTATATTCGCGTTGACCCGCCCACATGCCTGCTACCAGGGTACGGCGAGACGGAGGTGCTGGTGGACATCAACTTGCCCACCGAGGAAACGTTCTTGGCGACGCTGATGGCGGTCCCAAATGTCCCCAACACGCCCACGTACGAAATTTCGCTTTCGGCAACCCCACGGCTGGTTTCGGTGGTCATGGACGACAGTCGCCCCGTGGACTTTGGATGCCAGCAGCTTGGGCACCGCGAAGTGATTAGCCGCATTTTCACCAATGTCGGCCGCAAACCGTTTGCGTTTGCGATCGAGCAAGCCAACCGCAGCATGACCGTGTTCCCGAGCCGCGGATCGCTCGACGTGGGCCAGTCGATCATGATTCAGTTTGCGTTTGAGCCAACGGACGAGTCGTTGCAAGCGCTCTCGGCGCTGTTTGTCCCCGATTGCTCGCAGCCCATTCGAATCAAAATGAGCGGATCGGGTGGTCGCGCACGCATGTCGCTCTTCAAGTACAAGCGGTTTGACTTTGGCCACTGTATGATTGGGAAAGAGACGCACTCGTCGCTCCCGATCGCCAACGAAGGGAACGCCATCTTGCACCTCACCAAGTTTGAGATCATTCCGAACGACTCGTTCTCGAAAGGCCCCACGTGGCCCACGCGGCGCATCAGCGTCATGCCTGGGGACGCGTACCAGCTCCCGCTGGTGTTTAACCCGCACTCAGAGAACCCGACTCCAGGGAAACTAATTGCGGGCAACGAGGCCGAGTGCTACGACATTCAGCTCACGGGGATTGGTCGCGAGGCCGTGCTCATTGTTACCAAGGTGGCGCTCAATTTCGCCGACTGCCTGATTGGCAACGTGTACACGCAAAAGGTCGGGCTCAAGAATGTGGGCGACGTCAACTACCCGGTCGTGTTTGAGCTCGACGCCAACTACGCGGGCTTACTCGAATTTGTGCCTCCGAAACTGACGATCTTGCCCTTTTCCGAGAACGCGGTCACGGTGATTTTCCGGCCCACCAAGGAGCTCAAGGTGCACACCAACCTGACCATCAACTCGCCCTACTCGGTCAACACGCTGCCGGTGATGCTGCACTCGGGGTACGCGAGCCTGGCGCTCTCGGAGGAGGCACTCGACTTTGGCATGTTTGAAAAGACAACACGCCCGTCGCGCATTTTCACCATCCGCAACACCGGGTCCGTCAACATTGCATACTCTGTGCGCCAGGCGACGCGCCCGCAGCTGTTCCAGATCTCGAACGCCAAGGACATGATTCAAGTTGGAAGGGAGGCACAGATTGGCGTCACGTACGTCATGTCCACTGTCGGGCACTTTGCTGACAAGCTGTTTATCAAGACTGAGCTGCAAAGCGTCCAGTACGTGATCCAAGTGAAGGGCGAGTGCGAGGAGGCGCTGGTTAAGCACGAGGAATTCTCGCTCCTGAACATGGGCATCTGCCCTGTCCTTGAAGCCACCACCAAGGCCCTGACCCTCACCAACTACGGCAAGTTCCCGCTCAAGTTCCAGGTCAAGAACTCGTACCCGATCAAGGTCAACAAGGTCATGGGCGAGGTGGCCGGCCAGTCGGTCGAAAAACTGCTCGTGTCGTGGAACCCGTCGGGCGGGTACGAGCTGCGGACGCAAATGCACATTGTGACCAACATTGGGACCTACCAGGTGGTCATTCGCGGCCGCGCGGCGTTTCCCGAGCTGGTTCTCAAGAACAATTACTTTGATTTCGGAGTGTGCGCGGTCGGGCACGCGTACTCGGAGACGCTGGAGCTCTACAACAAGGGGAAAGTTCCGCTGCACTGGTCTATTCCGAACGTGCGCGACAGCTACAGCGTGAGCGCCATGCAAGGCGCGCTGGGGCCCAAGGAGTCGCGCGAAGTCACCGTCACGTTCCGGCCCACGTCCGTCGGCCGGTACGGCAGCAGCTTTATCATCGAGTCGCGCGGGCAAAATTTCAAGGAGGTGGCGCTGCTGGGCGTCGGCGGGAACCTCGCCATTGACATTCCGGCCACCATCGACGTAGGCCAGTGCCCGTGCGACCACCCAATCAACCGGACTTTCGTGGTCACCAATCGCGGCGATGTGCCCGTGCACGCGACCTTTGAGCCTCCCTCGGACGCGACAACAACGCCCGCGTCGTTTATTCTGGTCTCGCAGCCCGCGTCGGTCATGATTCGGCCGGGAAAGACTGTCACGCTCCACTTGCTCATCAAGGCCACGCTGGTGGGTCCCAATACCGCGGCCTTGCAGCTGGTGACAAGGGAGAAGCGGTACCCGCTGCAGATTCGCGGCGTTGGGGTCAAGATCAACTTGCACCCGGACGCGCTGGTGCACTTGGCGTTGGACAAGGTTCACCCCGTCAAGTCTCCAATCGACATTGTTCTCCCGCACGATCCGCTGGATTTGATGCTGTTCCGCTTGCACCACAATCTGCCGTCCAAGCTGGCCAATATCTTGCAGCTGCCGCGCCAAGAGGCTCAGCTGGTATATTATTTGCCCTTTTTTTGGTTGAAAAATTTGTTTGATTTGACGAAAAACAAAAACAATAGCAATTGGCAAGTGCCAAACCGGCAATTCCGCCAAGTACCAGCAATGTCGAGCTTAACGAGTACCAGCTCGACGTCATTACCCATCTCCCGACCCCCGTCATTGGCCAATGCGACCTTTATCCCGTGACGCGTGCGGTGGAACCGGTCCTCAGGTTTTCGCTCGACGCACTGCTTGCACGCCCGCCCCCACTGTCCCATGCCCATGTACGATCTCCATTTTTTTGTTGTTGTTGTCGCTAATCTCACAAATTTCTCAAACGCAACAAATGTAAAGGGGATAACCAAAGCACCCAAGCTCACAAACGCCAACGCCTGGCACCAAGCGCCAATTGCGCCGCTGCGACGGAGCGAGCGGCGATCCAAGACTGGGCCATTTTCATGAAATATTCATTCCAAACGAAAATAAATTCATTTCCATATCAACGGCGCTCCTTCACCACCAGCACGAGCACCACATACCCAGTAAACAAGAACCCGCCGGCCATCCCAAACAACTTCCAAACGTCCGCCCAGTACGCTTGCGCATTGAATCCGAACGTCGACAAGATGACCGCCGCGGGGACTTCGATCTGCAGCCCGTACTTTTGTTCCGACAGCCGCAAGTCCTTGAGCTCATTGACCACCAGTGCCTCGAGCGCGTAATTGAAGAACGATGCGTGCTTCATCCACCCGAGCGCCGCCGGAATCGTGTCCTTATTGAGCAGCAGCCCACCGAACAGCATCGAAAACAGCATTGCCAGCGACGCCACCAGCGACGCCACGGGCACCTCTGAGATCGCCAGCGACACTACCAGACACAGCGCTGCTGCCGTCACGTTGAAGAGTACTAGGACCAGCACGAACTTGAAAAACACCGCGTACGAACTTACCAGCCCGACCATTGGGTACACGATGCATGCGAGGAGTACAGGCGGGATCACGCGTAGCGGCACCAGATCGCAGAGCACCTGCTCCATAATTGTAAGCAGTCGTCGATCATGTAACAAAAATAAACGAGAAATATACCTTGGCAGCATAGTACGTCAGCGGCGAGTAGTATCCGTTTGCACGTTCCCGGGTAAACAGGACGCGCTCAGCCGCAAATGTCTGGAGCGACGACAGCGTCGAGAATCCAAAGAGCGCGCACACGAAAAAGAAGCAGCCCATGCGGTTCTGGAACCCCGCAATGTCGGCGGTCACATGCCAAAACAAGAGGCCGCACAGAATGGCCACCACGACCGCCATGGCGTAGTGGGTGAGCAGCAGGTATGGATCTAATACAGAATATGGAGATGAGTGCACACATTTCATAATAATATAATGGAAAACGCACTCCGATACAAGTTCTTGAATGTCCGGTTGGCAAGGATCTGGAACTGCACCGACAGCGGTGCCCGCTGGGCAGCCAGCTCACGCATGCGCTCGCGCCGGTTCCGTGTCCAATGGCCCGCATTCGCACCCGGTGCCGACAGGACGGCGGCCGGAACGCCACCCAGAGCCGGCGAAGACGAAGAGGTGACGCTATCCAAGAGTCGCTGCGACACCTCGCGGTCCCCTCCTTCACCATAAGCACCATTAATGCCACCACTAAACATTTGAGGAGGAGCAGGCGGTGAAGCGGACCACGAACCGGGAGCTCCACGCGGTGCTCCCATAACCGCCGGGCTCGGTGGAACAGAGGTGCTGGTAGCGGCGTCCGCGAGTTCGGCACGCAGGTGCTCTCCAGCGCGTGCGACTTGGAATGAGCGTGCAAGCCGGTTGATGTGCCGGATGGCAGCCGAGCGGCGAGGCGACGCAGCCCGTGGCGGTGGCGGCGGCGACCGCGGCGCCGGCATGCCCGTCAGCGGGTCGGGTGTGCGGCGGAGCGGCGTGGCGACGGGGAGCTGGTCCGCCGACGCGTCTGGGATCGAGAATCGCGAGCCCGAGTTGCGCAGGACTCCCGAGTTGTTGAATGGCAGCGTGGGCGCCGCGTCGTCTCCCTCCGACTCGTAGTCCAGGTCCGAGTCGTGGTTAGCAACAGCGGCAGAGATAGCGTTGTTGACGTTATTGGGATCCACGACCACCTCGGGAGCGCCAGCACCGCCCGTGGCCATACCGGTAGCGGGATCCTTGGTCCCCACCGTCAAATCAATGAGATAGTCGGCCACATTGAATCCGATCGGGCACACGAATCCCACGTCAGCAAAGTGGCCCAGTGCATCGGCGGCCGGGCCAGAGTACACCATGCGGCCCTGCGCCAGTAGCATCAGCCGGTCAAACATGGCAAAGATATCAGACCGTGGCTGGTGGATCGTCAGCACGATCGTGCGGTTGTAGTTGCGCGCCAGGTTCCGCAGGCACTCGACCACGTTGTGCGCATTGTACGCGTCCAGTCCGGACGTAGGCTCGTCGACAAACAGTACCGAGGGCGAGGTCACCAGCTCGCAGGCAATCGAAACGCGGCGCTTTTCTCCGCCGCTAATGCCACGCAGCGTTGCGTCGCCCACCCGCGATCCAGCAATGTGCGAAATGCCGAGCTCGATCATCTGTTTGTCTTCTTGTCAGATTTCGCAATTGGTGCAGACCATATAAATAGAACGATACCGTTTCCCGCACTCGAGTTTTTTTGGCCTCGAGACTCATGTCTTTGGGCAGCCGAAGCAGGGCCGAATAAAGAATTGTCTCTTCGACCGTCAATGTGCCCATCAACGTGTCCTCTTGATCAATGTACCCGCACATTTGCGCGAATTCGTGGCGGTCGAGCACGCGGCCGTTGACGAGAATGGTGCCAGTGACAATGCCCGATTTGGACCGACGGGCCAAAATGTCGAGGCACGTGGACTTGCCGGCGCCCGATCCGCCCATGATCGCCAGCAGCTCGCCTGGACGCACCACTCCAAACACGCCGTGCAGAATCTCGGCCGATCCGGATTCGCCACCTGTGCTTCCAGTTGGAGACGAACTGCCGCCACTGCGGCTCCACCAGCTCCGTCGCCGCCGGGCCGAGTCTGGGATCGGAATACGGTACCGGAGATCGGCGAACGCTAAGGTAGCGGGAACGTGGTCGGCCATCAACTTATCGATTTCGGCCTGGGTCAGGGTCGGGGTCGGGGACCCAGACGGGGGACGGGACCACTTGCGGATCGCGCGGGCCAGTGCGGCGCCAGCCGACAGCGTGACCACCAACACGATGATGGTGATGACGGTAAACACCAGCGGCGACACGGCCTCCGGGTCTCCGCCAATGGGCGACGAGCCCGGGATCTGCGACACGTGCAGGCACTCGCCCGCACTGCATGCCAGTGAGATGGCGGTGTCGCCGAAAATGTCGGAAATGAGCTGGTCCATCGCCGGCTCGGTAAACTGGCACGCGCGTGCGCCGCCGATCTGCGCAGAAGGTCCACACGTCAGCGACCCAGGCCCCCGCACTTCCTCCGACAAGAAATCGCGAATGTCGACCGATCCGTCTTTTCCGCACAGCATGCGGTCCGGAAGACACCCGCAGTTGATATCGGTGCAGTCGTAGCGGGTAGCATTGTTGCGGCCGTCGACCGAGCCTTTACAGCGGTCGAGCGAGCAGTAAAACGATTCGATGCCGCCGATCCAGAACTGAAACCCGCAGCGGGCGGTGGGAAGCTCGGTGGTGGAGTTACCCACAAACGAACCGGGTGGTGCCGAGGGCGTGCCTCCCGTGGCATTGCACGACAGCGTGACCTGCGGCTTGTCGTCCCCAAGCAAGTCCAGGATCTTGGGGTTGGTCACGTCGCACATGGCCTGGTTGGCCACCACCGCGATCGGCGACGCGTAGCAAGTGCCGGGGACGCCAGGCGGGAGCAGCGGGGCCCCACAGACATTGTCGGCGGCGCACACGTTGCAGTTGATCCCGGACCAGCCGTCGGGGCACCCGCAGGTGCGGTCGACGGTGTCCTTGCGCGGCGGGCGGTGAGTGTTGTCGTCGGGCAGAGATCCGCACACTATTGATTACATGGCGACCAATCAGTCAGCCCATCAATCAGTTCAGCCAAGGTCCGATCGCGGAAGCTGCTCCACCTCCGCTGAGCGATCCGCTCAAGAAATGGAAAACGAGAATAAGAAACGCACACGGGGTGGCACAGTCGTCCCCACCAAACCCGGCCGGACAGTCGCAGCGGCCCGTGAACGCCGAGCACACGCCAAAGTTGTGGCACTTGAACGCGGGCAGAAGGCAGTTGAAGCACGGAGGGCACTGGCCATTCTCGTCGGGCAACCGGAAACCATTAGAAAGAAGCGGTGATCGCGGGATCATTCTAGTGGTGGTCCCGGGTGGCGGTGCCATCAGGTGCCGCTGGTATTGCATTTTTACAATTTAGCTTTTTCGATTTGCCAGGTCGGTCGGATTTCTGAAATCAATCGAGAGGACAAGTTCGGGGCAAGGTAGAATTATTATGAGGTACGACGAGTAGAGCCGGAAAGAGAAGTGAAAAAAGCGCCGCTGCGATCATTCATGCCAACGATGGCTCATCACCACCACTATGGCCACTACCGGCACCAGCACTCGGGCTCGGGGCAACCGATCGCCGCTTGGCCTCCACCGCCACGCCGCCGCCACTAAACAGCTTGCGGTGCAGCGACGCGTACGACCGGCGCTCGGCCTCGGCCACCGACGGCCGCACCACGTCCAACGCGCGGTCAAAGTGGGCCCCCGTCACCGTCAGCGTCGTCTCGGCGTCGACGGCCATGGGCTCGGCGCTCGCGGCCAGCCGCGCCAAGTGATCGCGCAGCGCCGTGACCGACGCCTCACGGACCAGCGCCGCCAGATCGGCGCCCGAGAACCCGTTGCACCGCGTATCGTGCGCGACCGCCGCCAAGTCCACGTCGTCGTTGGTCGGGGTCTTGCGTGCCACGGCCGCCAGGATCTCAGCCCGCTCGGGCGCCGTCGGCAAGTCCACGTACAGCAGCTTGTCGAGGCGGCCCGGGCGCAGCATCGCCGGGTCCAAGATATCCGGCCGGTTGGTGGCGGCAATCACGTACACGGCGCGTCGGTTATCGAGTCCGTCCAGCTCAGTCAGCAGCGTATTGACCACGCGCGACGATGCCTCGGACTTGGCGTCGTCGCGGCGCGGGACCAAAGCGTCAATCTCGTCAAAGAAGATCACACAGGGAGACGACGCGCGCGCCCGCGCAAACACTTGCCGCACCGCGCGCTCGCTCTCGCCCACGTACTTGTTGAGCAGCTCGGGCCCTTTTACCGAAATGAAATTGGAGTGGGCCTCGTTGGCCACGGCCTTTGCCAGCAACGTTTTGCCGCATCCGGGTGGGCCCCACAGCAGCACGCCTGCGGGCGCCGCGATCCCGACCCGCGCAAAAAGTTCCGGCCGCGCCACGGGTTCCACGATCGCCATGCGCAGCTCGGCACGTACGTGCGCCAGCGCGCCGATCTGCGCCCACGTCACGTCTGGTACCGTCGCAAACCCCTCGCGTTTTGCCGACGGCTGCACTTTGGCAAGCGCCGCTACAAAGTCGCCCTGCGAGATGGCCAGCGGGGCGAGCTGCGCGGCCGTCAGTGGGCCCGGGTACGCCCGCAGGAACTTGGCGATCGTGGTGTGCGCGTACGCGTCCAGCGACGCTGCGAGTGCGCCGGCTACGCCTCCTGCTCCTGCAGTGGATGTTGTTGTCGCGGCCAAAAGGGCGTCGAGATTAGGTGTGGGTGCGTCCAGAGACGTGGCCGACATGCTGCGGTCCAGCTCTGTGTCGTCTTCTGCATCCACATCCATGGCGTCGTTTGCTGCCTCGCTTTGGTCGGTAGGCGCCGCTCCTGTTACTGTTGCGGGTTCAACCAGCGCCGCCGCCTCCTTGAGGGTTTCAAAGATGCGCTTAACCGCGAGCAACCCAGCCTCGGCTGTGAGCGCCGTCAGATCGGCACCGACGTACCCCGGTGTAAGTTTGGCAATCTCGCGGAAATCAAAGTCGCCAGAGAGGCGGAGCTTGGACGAGAGGACCGTGAGAATCCTGTATATGTAGTTTGGTTAGTTGAGTCCATAACTGGTAAAAAAAAAAAAGGCGAAGACGCACTTGACGCGCGCATCCTCATCGGGGACGCCCATGGCAATCTCGCGATCAAAGCGGCCGGCACGGCGCAATGCAGGGTCGATCGCGTCGGGGCGGTTGGTGGCGCCAATGATGATCACAGGTCGGTTGTCGTTCTTGGCAAAGTCCACCTCTACCAGAATATCCACATAAGTTACCATGCAACTATGAGAAAAGTAAATGGAAACAAACCATCCATGCACGTCAAAAGCTGGGCGACAATCCGACGCTCCATTTCTCGCGCGGCCGACTCGCGCTTGGGTGTAATGGCGTCAATCTCGTCAATGAACATGAGGCAAGGAGCAGCAGCGGCGGCCTCGGCGAAGATTTCACGAATCTTTTTCTCCGACTCGCCCGACATGCCCGATACCACTGCTGGCGCGGCCACGTTAAAGAACGGCACGCCCAGTTCGCCGGCGATCGCGTTGGCGAGCGAGGTTTTACCGCATCCGGGTGGGCCGTGCAGCAAGATGCCGCGTGGGGGAGCGACGCCCGTGTGCGCGTAAATCTCCGGGTGCGCGAGCGGCATTGCTACCAGTTCCAGCAGCGACTCGACGGCACTGTCGATACCGCCGAGATCGGCAAGTCGCGCAGTGGGGATCGCAGAGCCATTTCCAGAGCTGCTGTTGTTTTCAGATTGGCCATCCCCAGTTGTCGTGAGGGACGCCGGTGCTGTTTTCATAAGGCGAAGTGAGTCCAGCGTGTATCCATACCGCGAAGTGGAAAGTGTACCATTTCCAATGCGCCGGCGCTTGCCGTCTTTGCCGGCATCGCGTGCACCCGAGTCGCGAGCGCGTCGCTTGGGCGTACCGGGGACCGGAATGGTGCTTTCGTCGCCACCGTTGGCGTCTTGTGCTGCCATCACGTCAATCGGTTGGGCGGCAGAGGCAGAAGCGTCCGATGGTCCAAACAACGACGAGCCAGCAGGGCGGCCCTTGGTGTACATGGCGGTTAAGGTGCGGTTGATGGCATTTGGCTTCATATAGCGCAGTCAATAAATAACGCGTCTCTCGCGTAAGATGGAAAATGCGTGTATGTACCCGATTCGCGTACAAGACCGAGTCGAGGTCCTCGGCGGGCGCGACTGCGTCGGTGGCATTGGTAGCGGGCGCCTGTTCCTGTGCCAGCGTGGCCGAGAGCGACGCGAGGGCTAGGTTGGTAACACAAACACGTGAGGTTCAGATTTATTTTATTTTATTTTATTTTATTCGCAGAGGAGCTTGATGAATACCATGGTCAATGCCGTCGTCCAGGATCTTGAGCTTGGTCCGGCGCAATCGCGGGTTGGTGCGGTAGATGGACTCGATGAGCTGGGCGCGATGCAGCGGGTTGACGGCGTAGGCGGGACCACCGGGCATGGCGTTGGCGGCGGCGAAGGTGGCCGCGGAGATGGCATTGGAAATGGTGCCGGAAAGCGTGGATCCCGTAGTTCCAGTCTGTGGTAATGGTGGTGGAATAGTGGTTGACATGGTAGTAGCCAGGGACATTGGCTGGGAGAAGATGTGTTTGCTGACTTTGCCAAAAAAAAAAAACAAAAAAACAAAAAAGAGAGAGCGATTTCGCTTTTTTCGATTGACGTTCAGCCTTTTCTCTCTCGACGCCTCCATATTCTCCATTCACTGAGCAAACAGAACCAAAACTCGTAAGAAAATGTCGGCCGTCGCGGACCAGAGAACGTACGACGACCATAATATATAAGAATTTAAAAATAAAATAAAATATAAAACCAATATTGAATAAAATAAATCAAAAAATAGCCGCCCAATCCGCCTCACCGTCGTCGCCGCCGATGGCCTCTACAAGCGCGAGCTCTTCCGCTTACCCGACCCGTTCGCAGTGGTGACCGTCGACGGCGAGCAGACAAAGACCACGTCGGTCATGAAGCGCACGCTCAACCCGTACTGGAACGAGTGGTTCGAGCTCAACGTCACCAACTCGTCGGTGATTGCCGTGCAGATCTTTGACCAGAAGAAGTTCAAGAAGCAGTCCAACCAGGGCTTTCTTGGCGTGGTGAATGTGCAGGTCGGGTCGGTCTTTGACGTGCGCACCGCCGATGCCGACGAGATGCTGACCCTGGACCTCAAGAAGGCCACCGCCGACGACATTGTCCGCGGCAAAGTCATCATCAACCTGTCCACCAACGTGGCGCCCACCACTGCTCCTGCTTCTACGATTGCCTCATCTTCGTCTGCTGCTCCGTCACCCTTCCGTGCCCCTGGTCCCTCCTCGGCTTCGGCGTCGTCTGCATCGGCGACTGCTTCCAATGGTCTGGCTACTGGCACCGCCGCCCTGTCCATTAACGGTCCCGTATCATCGTCGGGATCTTCCACCACTGGCCCTCACCCTACTCGTGGCGTTGGTCCCGCTGATCCGCACGGCGAGCTTCCCGAGGGGTACGCTGGCCTTCCTCATATTATTCCTTATATAAAAAAACTCAAAAAGAAAACATATGAATAGATGGGAGCGCCGCGTCGACCACCTCGGACGCACCTACTACGTCGACCACAACACGCGCACCACCACCTGGAAGCGCCCTACCATTCAGTCCGTGGCCGGTGGCGCCGCCGCCGCTTCAGCCACCGAGCAGCGCGACCGGGCACGGCATCAGGCGCGGTCGCTTCCTGGCGAAGCGGCTGGGTCGTCCGCTCCCTCGTCTTCGGCCGTCTCTGCGACTGCCCCGTCGTCGGGCCAGTGTATGTTTTAGCTTTTTATAGTTTCCACAGGCTTCTCACCGCTTTATTATTTAAGCCGCGCTGCAACTCTCAAGCCAAACCACCGAGGGCCAGGGCCCGCTTCCTGCTGGCTGGGGTATTGTCCAATATTTTTTTTTTATGTGATCATCATCCGCAGCCACTCACCCATTAAACCACAGAATCACGCATGACGCCCGAGGGCCGCGTCTACTTTGTGGACCACAACACCCGGACTACCACTTGGGTGGATCCACGCCGTCAGCAGACTGTTCGGTATGTCTTTTATACTTTTTTTTTACTGATTTGACCTTTAAAAATGAACAAAAAAA